>PVKB01004761.1:0-125805 GCA_004027205.1 Ctenodactylus gundi
ACACCTGCTTCCTGTTGTGTGTTTGGGTTTTTTGTTTTGTGGGCTGGGGATGAGCCTAGAGCCTTCACACAAAGCTACCCACCCTCTGCCCCATTTTGTACTTTTTGATTTTAAGACAAGGTGTCACTCAGTTGCCCAGGCTGGGCTTGACTTTGTGATCCTCCTGCCTCCACCCACGGATCATAATTTAAGAACTAATGCTCGTGTGTGTCTTTAAGGACTATGAGGAGGTTGAATTTCGGACACTTTCATGCTTTTCCTCATGAGTTCTATTCCCAGGCACAGATTTTGGGGTGTGGAGGTAGGGCAGCAGGTGACCAGTCCTTTTTTGTGTCATCCTTCCACCCTAGTCATGTGAGGAGTTGGTGATTTTTTTCTTAACTTGGCAAACTGAGGGATTAGTTCCATCTGATCTGTTGTTCTCACCTGAATTGTCTAATTATACACACGAAGTGTGCGTCATTGTGTCATGAAGCTTCCCGCCGGCTCTGACGGTAAGTACATACATAATCTGTGTAGTACCAACCTTCTGTGCATGTCTTAATATAAGAGCTGCAACCCCAAATCTCCTAGGATGTTCTCTTAACCTAAATAAAATTTTCACTTCTCAATTGACCTGTTTGTCTTCTCAAAATTATCTAACATTGAGAGTCCAAATAATTATATATATATATATATATAGTTGTTTTGAAGAAATTTTAAAATGTAATAACATAGTCATATTTTAACCAAAGCTAGGATCTTTTAAATATTCATCAAAAGTACTGTCAAATGCCCATTTCAATATTGTCTACTTAAGAATAATAATAATAAATATCACCATAAAAATCTACAACGCAATTTATATCCATTTTCTATTGCCTGAATTATCATATATAGCTACTTTTAGTAGAAATTTCAAATTGAATACAAGGACACAGAAGAAAATTTCCTTTCTCCTTCAAGTGCTATAAAGAATCACTCTATTTCTTCCACATCTCTACAATGAAGCTGAGTTTACGTCCTCCACTTACTTTCAACATAAGTTGAAAATCCCCAGAGGACATTTGCAGATTCAGAAATATGAGTTGATCTAGGTATGGGTAGGGAATAAAAACACACCTATCACTACAGAATCAACCAACTAATAATCTTAATTAATCTTAATCTTAATTAATCATTCCAGTGGAGAAACCTTGAACAGAAAACTGATTTTCCCCCCTCAAATGTGATTCACCGTGAACTCCTGACCCTTCCTGATTCCCAACATCCACGCCATGCTCAGACGTGGGCCTCTCCTCCTCGTGACTCCGGATCCCAGCGTCTCCACGGGGTAAGCCTGTAATTCGCAGCAGGGCTGGGCACACACAGTGGGCCTGACTCACCCTCCATGGAAACACTCCTCAGTTGAGCTGGTCACCTCCTGATCTTTCACCTGAAAAGTTAAATGAGAATTGGGGAAGAGCACACACTCTGAACTGAAGGCTGAGTTGGATATTTTGAGGTGACTAAAAAGAAATGACTTTACAAGAAAGGTTTTGAGGAGTTCTACTGCCTGGCCCGAAGCCCAGCAACACCATACTTCTCAGGATCTTGGCCGGTCATCATTGATGTATAATTAGAAATGTCTTTTGCCCCAAAATACACTGAAAACCAGAAAATCCTACTAGCCAGGTGGCTGCCAACCTTGTGACATCACTGGAGACTTGAGCACCCACTGGGCTGGCCAGGGCGCGATCTGACATGCGCAGGGGGAGGAGGACGAGTGACCGCGACGGGACAGTGAGGTCTGCAGCACGGCCCTGGTCCTTCACGAGGGCGTCTCAGGGGCTGCGAGGAGGCATCGTTCAGGTGCATTTTTTGCTGCAAGTGCTGTCTGTGATCATGAGCCGCTGTCCAAACGAAATCACGAGAAATGGAGTCTGTGTCTTCAGACCACCAAAGGGCAAGGGTTAGCTACAGTTTTAGTGCAACATGTTTGCAATTTAAAAATCGATGGAGGATCTGGGAGTGTAGCGCAGTGCTTTGAGCACTTGCCTAGCCTGAAGCGCAAGGTCCACAATATGATTCTCTGCCGTCACACAAAAATTAGCCCGACCTGTGGCAAATGCTTATAATCTCAGTGCTGCAGAGGGTGAGTCAGAAAGACTTTCCTGAATTTGCAGCCAGCCTGGGCTCCATAGTGAGTTCAGAACCAGCCTGGACTACAGAGCAAGACCCTGTATCAAAAAATTAATAATAATAATAATAATAATAATAATAATAATAGAGAAACACACAGGTAATAAACCGGGTTGTCCCCCACGCCCACTGAAGATTGCTACCGTGGAGTCTGGTACACACAGAAGACCAGTAAGTGAAGGTGAGCTGCTTCTAAAACCCTTGCTGTTTGCACCGTGACTGTCCCCCTAAGGATCTGAGGACCCACTCAGGGCGTTCACACGGAGCTACATCCCTGGCCCTTTGGAGTTTTGATTCTGAGGCTGGATCTTGCTAAACTATTAAGTTGCCCTAGCTGAGCTTGACTTTGCGATTCTCCCGCGCCAGCCTCCCAGAGCTCTAGGATTACGGGTCTGCGCCGCGAGGCCTGGCCGTTATTTGCCCTTCTAAAACCCGAGACACCTGAGGAGGAGGGATTGGAGGTGATGTTCACACTAACAGGAAATCCTCCTGGTTAGCTCAGGACTCCGTTTTCTCCTCTCAAACAAGCAGCTCAGCCTGTCCTTGGACTCCAGCTCTCACGTTATGATTATGTTTCAGCCCAAATCTCCCCCTTCATTAAAAGGAAGAATAACAAACAGCAATTTACAAGCTTGTTTTTTTAACTCCTTGAGGTGACAAAAGAAGTGGATAATGTTGAAGGTTTAGGACAGGGACTGGAGGGGCTGAGGGAGAAGACGGGGAAACAACTTTCTTCCCTGCGTCCTCGAGAACCTTGAGAACTTGTCACCCTGCCTACCCAGGACCTGAGTGTTTTACTTTCAGATTTCAGAAGCCCACCCCGGACCTGCTGAAACAGATCGCTACAGCAGGGCCCAGGGTGCCTGCCAGGTGACTCGGAGCCACACGGAAATGAGGGGGTGCTGCAGAATGGAAGCCCGGTGGCCCCATCCCGCAGGAGAAGGTGTGTCCTCGGGTATGGGAAGGAAGGAGGCCAGACACCACGCTGCGAAGCGCCGCCTTGCCTGCAGGCCCCGTGCCTGGGATTCTTCTGTGAGACACTCTGTCTGCATCCTGTCCAGGTGCAGGTGAGGTGACCAGGTGGGGTGGGGACAGAGGCTCACCTTCACCACGCCCACCTCTCTCCCCTGGCGTGGGGTCTCCCAGTTGTCAAATTGTCCAGATCCGCCTGCCTGGCTCTCAGAATGCCCAGCTTTCCCTGGCTTCCCAAAGGCCCGGGAGTTCTCCTCCCTTTCTCTCTCTCTCTCTCTCTCTCTCTCTCTCTCTCTCTCTCTGTCTTGGGCTGTTTATTGGTCACTGGCTTTGATTCCAAAGCACAGGCTGGGCTTGGGCAGATACCAAGAAAGCCTGTCACCTCACGAGCGGATAAGGGAGAAAAGCAAGGGATTTCTGCCACCACGGGCTTGTCCCAAAGGTCTCCACACGCATAGAAAGATTAAAAATAGAAAGTGTAATATAATATCAAAATATGTGTGCTCAGGATTCACCGTAATATTTGAAGTAAAATCAAGGCCCTAGGAAGAATTTTGCAAGCACTAAATTGAAAATTTAAACAGGCATGGTGGTGGTGCTGGCCTGTGATCTCCGCACTTGGGAGGCTCGCATCTGAGCAACTTAGCAACTCGTGGAGACCCTGTCTCAAATAAGCAATAAAAGGGAGCCGACAGTGTGGCTCAGAGGGAAGGCTTTGAGTTCAATTTCCAGTACAAGAAAGAAAGAAAGAAAGAAAGAAAGAAAGAAAGAAAGAAAGAAAGAAAGAAAGAAAGAAAGAAAGAAAGAAGCTCAACATACAAGTTAAGAGCTGGCCGAAAGTCAGCAAACATAGGGATAATTAGGAAGCGCCTGAGACACCCCGGGAGTGCTAAGTATGTCTAGCCGTCAAACTTATCTTAAGAGGTCGGTGCCATCGTCACTTCTACTCACTAGAGAAGACCGAGGCACCAAGAACCGCCAAGATCGCGCGGCTGCATTGGGAGGCTCCTCCATCACCCTAACGCACCCCGTGGGCGCCGGAGGAGCACTGGGTTAACTTTTTGAAGGTGCTGTGTCAGCCTTAACGCGCGGGCTGGGAAGGTTGGAAAATCCTGAGAAACACGAAGGACTAAGGAACTAGCTGGGTCCCACATCTGCTTCCCCAAGTTGCTGCTCCAGTTGGCTTTGATCTCTGGGAGAAGAGACAGAGCCGCCCAGAGCCCCTCCCCGCATGTAGAGCGCAGTGTCCTAAGTTGATTTAGATGCTAAGCTTTCCTGCTTAAATCCCACTTATCCTATTGACTTTAAACACAGCCTTGCTGTTTAAACGTTGATAGCTCCATTATCTGTCCCCCGGAGGCGGCCCACTGCCAGATGCCTATCTGCTCAAGGGTCAGGAGCTGGCCGACCCAAATCCTCTTATCAAAGGAGATCGCGGCCTTCTTCTCCCAACTTCAAGGCAAGGGGTACCCAGGTACAAGAAATAAAGATAGCGCCAGATCCCGCTGTGTAAGCAAGACACCATTCCGGGTCCTGGAGGAGATACGGGGCTCTAGGGTGCAGGATTGCAGGGCCTCTCCCTCCCTCCTCCCAGAAATCCAGGCCCCTGGTCACTCGGAAACCCAGGTTTCTAAAAGCTACCTGGTACACCGAGAGTGGGGGCACAAGCCTGTTATCCCAGCCCCGGGGAGGCTGGGCCCCGAGAATTGAAAATTAGAACCCAGCCGGGGCACCTTAGGGACACCCGGTCCCAAACAAACAACGGGCACGAGATGGGGAGTCAGCTCCGTGCAAAGACTCGGGGTTCAGTCTCCTCACTGCAAACAAACAAATAATAAAACGAAATTCAAGTTATGTGTTGAACAAGAAGAGAATGTGCAGGCGGAGAGGGATGGGAGGGGCCGCGGAGGGGAAGGAAAATGCTGAGCATGCGCTGTGCGCGCGCCGGTCCCCTAGAGGAATGCGAGACTGAGGAAAGTAATAATTACAGGGAAGAAAGGGAGACGGAGGAAAGGAAGGAAAGAGAACCAGGTTTACGAGCTTTAGTCCTCTTGGCCTCAAAATCCAAGCCTCATCCCAGCGCTACAAAAGTTACAGGACTGGGAAAACCCGAGTTCCGCACATTTCCTGATTTGAGGGTCCTCCGCCTAGCTCGGGGTCCCAGGTGCAGGTTTCCTTGCTGGGGCCTACAGGAGCTCTCGCTTTCTCTTTTTTCTTTTTCCATTGACGCGTAAAAGGAAATACATTGCATTTCCTCCTAAATGAGGCAAATCACAATGACAAAACCTCGATTTCAAGAGAGACCTTTAAAGCTATCGCTCAAGACCATAAAAATTTAACAGTGGGTACAGGCAAACAGGAGACAGAGTCGGCCCTGAGTTCATAGGAGTTCTCCAGGAAGAAATGCTTCTTTGGGTTTGCAAACGGGGTCTCCAGCACAAGGAAATCCCGAGGGCTTTGCAAACCATGCGGAAGGCAGATTTTATTCTGCAGAAGGCTGGTGTTCTAGTGCACCCTGAGGGTGTAACAAGACATTTCAAACTCTCTTGTCTACGAATGCTGCCCTGATTCAAGACATTGCGCTCAGCAACACGGTGCCCCTGAATTTCACTCCCAGGCAGGGTTGAGGGGGCTAAGGGACAGGCAGACAACACACAACCACTTTCCAATCCCAACCCAAGAGCATCACTGAAACACTGTTATCAGGTTCAAAAAATGAGAAGTAAGCTAATATAAAGACATTAAATTTTTGTACATATTGATTTCTTCATTTTCGAAATAAATTTCAAATGAATGAAAATTTCATTTTTGAGATATCGTCTCCATATTGGACCTGGCGGCACAGGCCCGTCATCCCAGAGCTCTGGGAGGCTGAGGCAGGAGGATCTCTAGTGTGATCCCTGCCTGTGTAACTTAGAGAAATGAGTAAAGCCCTGTGTCTAGAGCGAAAGCAAACTGGGGCTGGGAGGGAGCTCGGCTTGGGCTGCCTCACCGTCACCATTAATGCACTGATTTTATTGGAAGAACACTATCTGAAGCCTAGGAAGGGCAGCAGAGCCTGCAGGTGAACCCGCCCAACAAAGGAGCCCAGCCCTGCTGCCGGGAAGGGCTCAGCCAATCTGCTCAAGACTCGGACATCACGTCTCAGTTCACTTTTAAAGAAAGATGATCAAAATTTCAACTTTAAGCTGCCATTATTTTTTTTTTTCCTTTTGTAGCTGCTGTGCCTCGATGTCTTTTAAAACCTGGAATTGTTTTTTCAGAGCCCAAAATGGTACTTTTTGGAGACAGAGTGTCTAAGAGTTTTTTATTTACTTATTTATTTTTTTAGAGATAGGGTCTTGCTCTGTAACCCCGGCTAATCCTGAGCTTACTATGTAGCCCAGGCAGACCTCAAACTCTTAGCAATTCTCCTGCCTTAGCCTCCCGAGAGTTGGTATTACAGGCGTATGCTGTCATGCTAATTTTCTTATGTGGTGCCAGAGAATCGAACACAGGGCCTTGGTCATGCTAGGCAAGCACTCTGACAGCTGAGATACACTCGCAGCCCACCTACTCCTGTATAAACACAAACACACACACACACACACACACACACACACACACACCACCTACTCCTATACGTGTGTGTGTGTGTGTGTGTGTGTGTGTGTGTGTGTGTCTCCATTTACCTAGGACTTTACTGATGGCTCAAAGAAGAAAGCACATTAACCAAAATACTTTCCACTGGCCAACCTGATCATTCTCTCCCCACAGTTGATAATTTAACACATGGGGAGAATCAACTTCAAGCACAAAAATGGGTAGTCCTTTATGAGGTCCGAGTGGTCCCAGTATCATTAACATGCCATCTCTGTCGGGCAAAACAATGACTGAGCGTGCCCCTGAGCCTTAGTTATGCCCCGGAAAGGCAGTCCACCTTGTCTTCGGGCAGGTTAAGAGCAGGCAAAACGGAACCTCATGGACTGTTCTTGTTTTATAAAAAGAACCTGAATTAATAATCACAGACTTCATGAATGCCCCAACAAAAATCACTTTGCAGAATCACATGTATACAATTCGCATAGTTTAACAAATTAAGCTTCATACGACATAAAAAGGCACTTCATGACACAATGTGTTCAGATGCTGTTTTGCTTTTGCCAAGAAAAATAGGTAATTATGAGCCTTGCATAGAAATATGCAGGACAACTGCTCCAATCAAAGCCACCTAAATCTAGGCAAGCTTTTTTTTTTTTTTTTTTCTGTATTAGCTGCAGGCCTGCACAGCAACCCTGGCTAGCCGTGAAGCAGGCCAGTGAAAATACAGCGTTGTCCAAGAATCTTAGTTCTGACTCTTTCCTTGCAATGTTTTGCATTTGATCAAAAGATTGCTGGATGATGGCAAAGCCTCCAGGGCTTTGTTTTACCCCAACTCTACTTTTAAGAAAAATAAAAGCAATTACGACTAGTACCCAAAACTCCACATCAGCTTCTGCATCCATTTGAGAATGTTAGCTACTTGCTGACTGGCTTAAAGAAGCCAATATCTAGACTTGATTTTATGTTTGGGAGATACTGGGGATTGAACCAGGGCCTTGTGCATGCTAGGCGACTCCTCCATGCCTGACCTCTAACCCTGACCTCTAACCCTTCAGGTCTAGACTTTAGAAGCTGGTGCTTTGTGCCTCATATTGAAAAGCAATTAATTGCAATTCCCGCGCCAGCTGTAAAACAAAACTCAGCTGTGGCAGACCACGTTCTGGCGTCTGTCCTCACTAGCACATCATACTGCTAAACGGCCTTATCAGATGCTGAGGTATTGAAATAATTAATAATAATAAAGATAATAAACCATGGCTGAGCTGGGCCCCGAGGTGCAGGCCTATCAACTCAGTACTCTGCAAGGCCGACACAGGAAGGCCAAGGCCAACCTGGGCAATGTAGAGACTTACTGACACCATGTCTCAAAAAAGGCTGGAATATAGTTCAGGGTGAAGGCTCTGTGCTTGATCCCCAGCACCACACCCACAGAATAATAAAAAACAATTGAAAAACACATCTGATTGAACATTAAGCTTTAAAATTATTGGTTAACACATGTGTTCTGCTCTTCTGCTATATGTGATATGCAGAGAAGGAAATAAAAGGAGGTTCAGTCTTTGTTCCAATACAACTTTGGGTCTGTACTGTAGAACTGGTAAAGGATGAACTAAAGAAAAATCAAAATTCTAGAAATAACAAAGAAGGTGGTAAAATGATACGTTTGGTCACTTCTGCTGAGACAGCAGTGAGGGTCCCACCTAACTCGCCTCAGGGGCTACTCTAGTTATTATCTTGTGCTGTGACAAATATGTGACATCCACAATTTAAGGGAGGAAAGATTTATTTAGCTCACAGTTTCAGCAGACTTCTCTCACACACAATCCATCCATGGGGCAGCTGGCAAGGAGAAGGCTCAAGGCAGAGGCTGGAGACATTGCAGACAGAAGCCCCTTGAGTCTGAAGACTCAGGCAAAGGCCAGGGCCTTCCCAGAAGAAGCTGGAACAATGTTTCTTCTTCTTTCCTTTAATAACTTCAAGTTGCTAACTGGACCCCTGTGGGAACCCAACGGGGCCAGGGACAATGGAAGGTAGAAGACAGCCTGGACCCCATAATCTCATCTCCTGTCCCAGGCCGAGGACAGCAGCAGCTCAGGTTTCACTCTACTTAAATTCCCAATTTTCCCCTGCCCTAAGACCTTTACCAGAAATCACCATGATCAGGTTTGGAAGGTTTCACCATGCAAATTAGGTGACTTTTACTCCTCCTTCCAACTGCTTACAAGCCTGCCCCGCCATGTATAATAAACAAGCCGTACACTGATACCATCTTCCAGATGTTATTCTGCCCCCATACTCATGGCCGCTCTAGACCCTGTTCCCCAGACTTCTCTGATCCCTGATCACCAGTGGCCAATGGTGGCCAGGGATCCCAGAGACCCTGACAGACCCCCACCAGGGAGGGGGTGCCCCTCCCTGATTTCCAGGCCCACAAGTCAATAACATACACCTGAAAGCTCTGCCCTGGGTAACTCCCAATCTCGACAAGTTGATACAATCCCTCCAGCTCAAACCCCAAACATCCGCCCCTTCCAGCCAGGCTCTGCCTCCCAATAACACACTGTTCCAAACCCATGAGGCTTTTGGAGGACGCTCACAGTCCACACAGAGCAGAGGCCAATGTGGGTTTTCATCTTGACATCATCTTTAAACTCTGCCTTCACCCAAGTCAAGCATCACAGCAAGAAAGATTTCGTAAAGAGCAGTGGAGTAAAAATGCCACCTCCAATCGCTGCCACAAATTCCAAAGAGCTGAAATTTAGAGTTTAAGCTCTGGACTAGAGGAATAACTCAGCAGTTAAAGCACCACCTAGCAAGCTCTAGATCTGAGTTCGATTACCAGCTCTACACAAACTGGGCATGGAGACACACGCCTGTAATCCCAGCACTCAGGAGGCTGAGGGAGGAAGGTTGGATTGTCACTAGTTCCAGGTCAGCCCCATCAGCCCGGGCTCCATGGTGATTTTAGGATGAGCATGGACTGTGTAGCAAGACCCTGTCTCAAAATAAATAAATAATAAATAAATAAATAGAAGCTTTATATTTTTAAAATGCTTAAAAGTCAGCCAATAAATAAAATAGTGGGGGGGGGGGGAGGATTGTATTCAACTTCAAAATCCTTACTTTTCCCAAGATATGAAAATTTTAGCCTAAATCTCAAATATTCTCTGAAAATGTAACTACTTAAGACACTTGATTGATTTATCTATAGTTAGAAAAACAAAAAGGAACTATATGGTTTTAGGCTTTTAAAAAAATCTTACGCTTTTTTTTTGAGATAAAATCTCACTCTGCAGTCCAGGCTGATCTTGAACTCACTGTGTAGCCAAGTGTCTTAGTTACCTTTTCATTGCTGTGACAAAATTACCTGACATAATTTTAGGGGAGGAAAAGTTTATTTTAGCTCACCTAAAAGCTTAGTTCCAGAGGTCACCTGGGTGGCATTCACAGGTGGCCAGCCACAGGGGAAGCAGGGGCAGAGGTGGAGGCGAAGGCCCTTGCCCATAGCACTGCAAGCAGGAGGCCCAGATGCACTCATCCTTCCAGGTCCTGTTCCAGCATTCTGCCCCTTCCAGGTTTAAGCAAGCCCCTAATCTGCCACATGCCTATGATCTAATCCACATGCCTGTAATCTACAATCTGCCACACACCTGTCTTCCACACACACCTATAATCCACAGCAGGCCCATAATCCACCCCTCCAGACCAGATCCCAATCTCTTGACAACACATGGCTCCAAAGGTAATTCATAACATCCAAATACATGAGACTTTGGGGGACATTCCAGAGCCAAACCATCCTATCAAGCTGGCCTGGGAATTCACAGCCTCCTGAGTGCTGGGATTGCAAGAAAAAATTCTTACTCTGGAAAAAAATAATCTATTTCCACTTCTCACAAATGCCAGCATTTTTCATGGGAACAGAGCCTGCCAGCTAAAATTAATAGTGTCATTATATTATTCATTATATTATTTTCCAATTAAACTGCGCACAGAGAAATAAAATAAAAGCCAAAAAAAAAAAAAAAAACAAACCCAGATTCTGGCTGGTGCTGTCTTTTACATGTCTCAGGTGGCCAGTGAAGCAACCGCTAGTGTCTAACACGACTCCTGCTCCTGTTCCCCCTGCTCCACATGATCAGACCCAACATCTGAACGGACCGAAACATCAAGTGCTTCGCACCTGACAGGAAGTACCAATTTCAAACTCTTATTTTTCAATCAAAAAACTCTTAAGATCTGATGATATATTTCTTTAAAAACAAAAGAGATTATCTGTTTTTGAATGATGCAAAGAATTTTGACGTGTGATACTATGGATGCCGTTTAATTAGATAATTTCAAGTCAATTGGCTTTACTTTGTAAGCTCCCTAAAGGAGGAGTTGGTTTCTTTCCAGGAGGTGCCAAACGTTTGTCTGAACAAACACACTCAGGTGAATTTGAGGGTCTTCTCCTGTTACTGCCTTAACACTATTCCAAGTTACTTAGTGCACAGGGAAGATGCAGGCAAGCATGGTTGTCTAAGACTCGATGGAATAGTAAAAAGTGAGCAGCTCTGCTCTTATCCTGCTGTCTGCAACCTACCCCACCGTACACGGCACACCTGCAACATGCGTAGGATATTTAATCATTTTGTTATTAGTGTTCCAAGCCCAATCAGATGTTAGGAGCAAGGTTCCCTCGTCAGGGACATATTGTAGATGTGCTACCTGGACTGTCACGTGCTGCAGAAGCAGGTGGGACTCCTAGCAATGGAGGGTGGCGATTCCAAGAGCCGCAGAACAAGGCCAAGCTCAGTCCTTCTGCTGCCCTGAAGGACAGGCGCAGACAAAGGGCCGATCCTCTTGTTTGGCATTTAGGACCACGTGACAAGTCTTAAAAGGTGCTACAGCTCTGAAATCCCCAAGGAAATGTGAAAGTAATTTTCGAAGCTCATTCCTTGATGTTTCTTTCTTTTTTAAAGAAACGTCATCTCGGAGCCTTTGATTAGAGAAGGGGGTAATCACTCTTCCTGCCTCACTCTGATGTCAGCTCGGAAGGCCTTCTGCTCCCTTTATCTGCCCTTGGCTTGCACTTCAAACCGGAGGCGGGCAGAGCACGTGCAGGCCTTGTGGAAGGCCTTCCCACATGCGCCCAGCAGGGCCGTTCGCAGGTGCCAAACCAGGCCTTGGGAAGAGGAGGTCAGACCCTGCTTTATCTGCCAGGGCCTCAGCCAGAAGAGTCAGTCTAGGAGAGTGACAGAAAATCTTGGGCACCTTTCCCTACCAGGCACAGCATATGCGAACGAAGTGGTCGTGCCTTAAAGGATTAGCTAAAAGAGAGGTGGTCATGATCCCCTCAAAGCATCGCCCCCTGAACGCTGACCCAGCATCCTGCCGCTTCCTGAAGCAGGTCCGGAAGTCCTCTCAGCTCAGTGTCTCTAGTTGTGCTGTGTGGCTGCCTCTGTGTCCTGGTCATTTGGGCTCTGAGGAAGAGCAGAAGCTGCATGGTGCCAGATGCGGTGACCACGGCGGATGATGTCACATGGCCCCATCTTCATGAGCTCGCCTTCCTGCTGCATGGCGCTGCGCAATGGCAGTCACCGTGTTTTTGGTCACACCTCTAAAGACACTCAGGAAGGAGGATTTCCAGAGCTGCTTCCACAAGTAGCCAGGCCGCGGGATCCGTGTGTCTGACGCGAGGAGCGCTGTGGGCACTTTCTGCCTTTTAATAATCTTTTAGCCATAATATCTTAGTGATATTTTAAGTGGAACAGTCACTGCACGCTTCCGTCACGGCTGTGACACGCACTTTACAAATGTTCCTGTTGTTCCCTGCTCTCCCCAATTTAACCTTCAGTGTCCGCTCTGCTCTTCTGAAAGTTTACTATTTACTAATTTTGATGGCACTGAGGACCCGTCCCAGCACCTTCACGCGGAGACTAACTCCCAGTGTTTCTTTTTGTAAGGGTTGGTTTTGAGGCAAGGCCTCAGCAGGGCACTAAGTCGCCCGGGCTGGGCGTGAGCCGCTACTCTCCTGCTTCGGCCTCGGGCGCCCGGAGGGCAGGCCTGCGCCACCTGCTTGCAAAGGCTTCTTAAAACAATGAAAGAAGAGGAGGGGGGGTCCTGTCTGGGCCGTGGCTCGCAGCTGGGCGGCATTCCTGGCAGCCCCCCGGGGAGCAGCCCGCCCGGGGTCACCCCAAGAAGAAGAGAGAGGCGGGCTGCGGCCCTGCGCTGGCTGATAAGCGGCTGGGAGCCAGAGCTGGGCAGCGGTGGGCGGAGGGGCCCCACCCGGGAGCGCGGCCAGCTAATCGCCTGGTTTGTTTTCTCAGCTTGGCCGGCACGTTTGCTGAGGGCCCGACCCCCCGCCGAGCCTGGGAGCCAGAGGCCGCCCGCCGGGGAAGGCAGAGACAGGACGCACAGCGTCTGTCCCTACACCCAATGGCCCGGGCCGGCGCCCCGCGGGGTTGGGGTGGCAGCGGGGGTCCTGCTGAAACTGGCAGCTACGCCAGCAGGTGGCCCAGGCCTGCGACCCCGCCCGCGGAGGGCCTCCTGGGCAGGTAGGCTGCACGCTGGGTCAGGACTGGGGACAACTTGCTCCAAACAGCAGAAAGCCCTTGGCGATGCCAGGCCAGGAAGCCCACACCGGGCGGACCTTTGCCTGGCCAGCGGCGGCCCTGTCTCTGTGTCGTCAACTCTGTGACTTGGGATGCGTCACCTGCTGCTGAGAGGAGGCGTGAGGGTGAGGTCCCATGGGCTTTTAGGGCAGCCACAGGTCAGCACCGCGTGTGTGCAGGTATTAGTGGCCGTGATGTCTCTCTGTGGGGCGGCCATGAGCCAGCCAGGCCTTCACCCGACCCCCAGCCCCCAGCCCCTTGTTGGCTTCCAGAGGGACCCTCACCCGGTTACTGCGGTGCCCAGGCCAGACTCCAACTCGGTCCGCCTGCTTCTGCCCCTCCCCCCCCCCCCGTGGTGCTGGGGGGCTGGGGGCAGGCCTGCACACACACACACACACACACACACACACACACACACACACACACCCGTCTCGCCTGTGCCTGCTTCAGATTCTGCGTTGCTAAAAGCACAACCCGCTAGGACAGTGTCAGGGGCCGGTGACATCACCAAGTCAGCTGACTCTGGATATATGGAAATCAGCCCGCCAGATGGGCACAACCGCGGCACAATCTGTACCACAGGATACGGGACCCAGAAGCTTTTGCCTTTAGTGCTGGGGGCTCTGGCCAGCTCTGCCACCTGGGGACAAATGACCTCACGAGGCCACCTCCCCGGGTGCGTCACATAAGGGGCCTGAATGGTGGGGTGGGCCTTCGGCCCGGTGGGTGGCACAGGCTTGCGATTCCGGGCATTCTGGGAGGCCAAGGCTAAAGCTGGTGAGTGCAGCCTAATTGACTTCGTGAGCTAGCAAAACCCTGACTCGAAATCAAAACCAAATATAAATAAATAAAAAGAGCTGAGATCGGAGCATGGTGGAAAGGTCCTGGGTTCTAATCCTAGCCCCTATATAAACAAGTATGAAAACAAAATCACAGAATAAACCAAACCAAAGAAACAAAACACTTCTTGGAGAGTCAGCACGGTGGGTTCTTGCACGGACCTGGGGGGACGTCCAAGAGACGTCCTCAGGCCCACCACCCACGAAGATCAGCTGGGACACAGCGCAAGGGGCAAGGGGTCTCTGTCCACCTCCTGGGTATCACCTGAGACTCTTTCCACCCCTTTCACCGACTCCTTGTAAACACACAGTGCAGGTCTCTGGGACAAAAGATCGCAGGACATACGGAGAGATTTTCCCAGCCCCCTCTGCCAGGTGTCAGAGTCAGCCCACGAGAGCTTTTATAGGGTTGTCCTGACTCCCCACTTTCTCTCAAAATTCCTTAAACGTCTAGTGCTTTCGCATTTTTTCTCTCCTTTTGCTAACTTATTAGAGAGTTACTAATATAAAGCTCATGACTTATTTTTGCTTTTGTTGTTGGTACTGGGGACGGACCCCAGGGCCTTTGCACTGAGCTACATCTCCAACTGATGTAGTGCTTCACTAAGTTGCTGAGTTACCCACACTCCAGCTTGGAATCCTGCTGCCTCAGCCTCCCCAAGTTCTGGGATGATTCCAGCCCTGTGCTCCCAGGCCTGGGATCATATTTTTACATTGTTTTTTTTTTCTTTTTTTCTCAAACGGATATATCGTTGTTCTTGGTGGGGTAGCCCTCAAGTTGCCTTGAAAACATTCCACCTCTCGTTTTTGCCTTGACGTGTTTTCTGCTGTTGGTGCTGGTCTGCTTTGGTGGTATCCTTTTCCCGTGGTGCTGGGATGGCGTCCGCGACATCCCCATCCCATGATTTTGTCTTTTGATTTTTAAGACAAGCTTGCAAGGTCCTTAAATTGCTGCTCAGGCTTGGCTGGAATTTGTGATCCTCCTGCCTCAGTCTCCTTGCATGCTGGTCTTACGTGTGAACTATTGTTTTTTTAAAGTCCCTAAGTCCCTGAAAAGTTCTAACAGGCACTGCCTCTCCCCAGGAAGTGAGAGGGGCTCCCCTTTCCCCACGGGGGACCCAGGCCTCCATTGTTGTAGGCAGGGTCCATTCCCCAAGGGAGTACAAAGACACTCCCCCCACAGCAAAGACCAGAATCAGATCCACCATCAAGGAGGGGAAGCCCCAGTTCAAAGCCCCCTGATCCAGCCTGGCCTCCGTAGGGTGGCTAATCGCACCCTTCAAATTTCCTGCTGCTTCTGTTTCTCCCGGCCTGATAAGGCGTTATCAGCCTATCCTGGAATTTCTCTCTGATGTGGAATTCAGCTGGTGAGGGAAACAGACCCGCCCCTTTGATAGCTCCCCTTGTGGGGAGCAGGGAGGCTAATGGTCATAGTACCAGGGAACTCAGCGGAGCCCTGCAGTCTAGACGTGGTCTTAGCTGCCAAACGGTGATGCGGTAGCCTTGGTTTTCACCATTCTGTTAAAGAAAAAGAACTGGAAGCCTACACGACCTGGACGCTCCTTAACTATGGCAATAGACCAGACCACGCCCCCAAATGAGCAAAAGTGTGGGCAGCACTGGCAAAGCATTTTGAAACAATAACCTTTCTGTTTGTATGCCTTGTGAGGGACCCGAGCCACAGCCCTCTCACGGACCTACATCCCAGCCCACTTTTTAGCTTTGATTTTAATTTACTCAGAATGGGCTTAAACTTGCAATCTTCCTGCTTCAGCCTGCCAGAGTGCTGGGGTTGCAAGCCTATGACCCCAGGACCAGCTGTGAAATGATATCATAAAAACTAAATTAGTCTATCAAATTTAAATTTATTTTAAAGATTAAAACATTACTGTGTACAAAAAATATTGAACTCTCTGAGAATTTCCTGCCTTACTTGTCATTTTTAAAATGAAGAAATGAATGCATTGTTAAGATATCCAGCTCACAGGGCATGGGGGAGAGGACGCACAGGTGGCCCAGGAGTGTCACAAGCACCTAGCCACCAGTAAGACTGAGAACAAGGCTCTAAGTGTGGAAACAAGAGCCACTGGGAGGGTGGCTCTCTGCCTTACAAACTCAGGCCCATTTTCCCATACAATCGAGTTTTTGTGTTTGCCTTGTTTACTCGGATGAGCTGAAAACTCACATCCTCCCAAACCCAAACGCGAATGCTCACCACAGCTTTATTCCGAGTTGCCAAAGTGCTGGTGACAGAAGGGCCTGACACCCAGGTGTCCTGGGTGCCAACAGTGGAACATTACATAGCAATCACAAGAAACAAGCCCCAAAGTCACAGAAAGGCACAGACAACCTTTCAATGCATGTTTCTTTTTTAAAATAATTTTATTGTGGTAAAGAAAAATTCACACTACATAAAATTTAACCATTTTTTTTTTTGTAAATACGTGAATTCCAAATTCTGTAACACATTAGAACTGTGAGGTTTAGGGAATTAGTCAGTGTCCGTGCCTACCCCTTTTTCCGAGGTTCACCCCTTTCCTATCTGACCATTGCTTCTCTTTCTACTCTGTCATTCATGTTGGGGCCTTTTATGCCATTATTTCGGGCCGTTCATAAGAGGGACACCCACCTATAGTCGGTCTTTTGTGCACGGTCAGTTGCACTGAGTACCATTGACTGCAGGCGGCCCCATTTTCATTCAAAGGCTTCCTGTCTGTCTGTCTTTATGGCTGCACAGTATTCCATTGTGTATGAGTACCACATCTTTAACCATTTCTGTATGGACAGGCAAGTAGGTTGTTTCCAGGATTTGGCTATTATAAACTGTGCTGCTATAGACACGGATGTGCATGTGTCTTTTTGGTATGTTGACTTCATTTCTTTTGGGAACATGTCCAGTAGGGCAGTAGTTGGGTCAAATGGAATTTCTATTCTCAGCTTTCTAGGGAACCTCCAGACTGCTTCCATAATGGCTGTAACAGATTGCATTCCCACCAGCAGTGGAGTCGAGTTCCTTTTTTTCTGCACACTCACTAGTCATAGTTGTTTTCTGAGTTCTTGATGTAGGCCATTCTCCCTGGAGTGAGGCGAAACCTAAACATTGCTTTTATTTGTGTTTCTCTGTTGGCCAGCAATGAAGAACACTTTTTCATATGCTTGTTGTCATGTGTACTTCTTCTGTGAAGTTTCTTTTCATTTCAGCTGTCCATTTCTTGATGGGATCATTTATTTTAGGGGATTTTATGTTTTTCAGTTCCTCGTATATTCTAGATATTCATCTATTGTCTGAAGTGTTACTGGTGAATATCTTTTCCCATTCTGTGGTTGTCTCTCCACCTTGATGATTGTTTATTTTGCAGTACAAAAGCTTTCTGGTTTAATGTAGTCTCGTTGGTTGATTCTTGCTGAGATTTCTTGTGCAGGTGGTGATCCGTTCAGGACATCTTTTCCTGTCCTTATGTCTTCTAGGGTTTTACCTACTTTGTCTTCCACTAAGTTCAGTGTTTCAGTTTTGATGTCCATTTTGATTTGATTTTAGTGTGTGGAGACAGATACCAGTCTAGTTTCATTCTCCTGCAAGTGCCGATCCAGTTTTCCCGGCACCTTTTGTTGAAGCTGCTGCCTTTTCTCTAGTGGGTTGTTTTGGCCCCTTTGTCAAAGACCAGGTGACTCAGGGTGTTGGGGTTTGATTCTGTTCCTCTAGTCCTCCTGTCTGTTCTTATACCATGTAGATGTAATCACGGTTGCTTTGCAGCATTTTTTGAAGTCTGAGATTGTGATCCCTCCAGGTTTGCCCTTGTTACTTAGAATTGTTTTAGAAATTCTGGGTCTTTCCTGGTTCCATATAAATTTTAAGGTTGTTTTTTCTAGTTCTGTGAAGAATATAGCTGGTATTTTGATTGGCGTGGCATTAAACCTGTACAGTAGCTTTGGGAATATGGCCATTTTGACAATATTTGTTCTCCCTATCCAGGAACATGGAATGTCATTCCATCTTCTAAAGTCCTCTTCAATCTCTTTCTTTAGGGCCAATACACTTTTCTGATGGCAAAAGACAAATGTGAAAAGATTGCAGCTTGTTGGGTTCTAAATACATAATACTCTGCAAAAGGTAATTAATCAGTAATTAATTAGAACACCTCCCAGTTCTTTGGCCCTCCCTGGGCACTGCGAGCTCTGTGGCAGCACAACTAATGCACTCCCCAATTCTTTGACCCTCCTCGCACACCATGGGTCTGATGGCCTTGCTCTGTCAGCTGGAACAACTGGCTTTTCTGGAGTCTGAGGGCCAAGAGTTCCTTATCATAGAGTTGTTTGAAGGGATAGAGAAAATTATCTCTGTAAAGCCTCGGTGTTACACACCTGTCCTGGTTACCTGTTGGTTGCTGGGACAAAACACTTGAGAGCCTCAACTTAAGAGAAGAAAGATCTAGTCTAGCTCATGGTTTTAGAAGGTCTCATGCAGTTTGTTCATGCACAGCCGGCAACCATGGAAGCACATGGTGGAAGTCCAGTTGGAGAAAAGCTCTTCAAGTCACCGAGTCACCGTAGGCAGAAAGCCAAGTGAGATGGAAGAGAGTCAATGTCTGGAGACTGAAGGCCAAGGCCAGAGCTTTCCCTGGGTATTTCCTAATCCCTCCAGGTCAAGCCTCATTCGCCCCTTCCAGGCAGGCCCCACCTCCCAACACAAATGGTTCCATAGGTATCTGTCTACATCCAAATACATGAGGCCTTTGGGCAACACGCCAGATCGAAACCATAACAACGCCAACTATCATGACTCCATTGTCAGCACAGTCCTTTCCCCTCAGAGCGCAGTACAAGAATGATGGTGTATTTCCTGCTAACTTGCAAAGCCAAGACTGGTAGTACTGCTCATGCCAATGTCCTTTCTCCTTTACTTCAAGACATCTCAGCGCCTACCTTCCAGTCCTTTGCAGTGGGCAGGGACACAGAGCAGCCATACCCTCTAGACAGAACACACAGATGACCTGCATGTCCATGTGCCATGTGGAGGTCACCTACATTTCACCTTCCCTGCCATGACCACTGGGCTTGGGCTGCCAGTATAGCCTTCTCAGACTTAGCCAGTGAGGTCAGAAAATGACCAGCAGAAAGACAGCCCCAAGGAGAGGCTCCCAGAGGCAGCAAACACAGAGTACATCTAAGGCTGGATATTTCTTATTACTACAGCATGACTTCACTCATCCAAATTAGCAGGTGACGGGGACAGGCTTCTGTTATGGACTGAATTGAGTCCCCTACAAATCCGTATGCTAAACCCCAACCTCCCTTCCGTATATGACCCTGAACGGAAAGGGCCTATGAGGAGGTGACCAGGTTAAAATGAGATCATTACAGTAGGGATCTAACCCAGTAGGACAGCAGTCCTCAGAAGAAGACACCAGAGATTCACATGCAAACAGCGCATGAAGACCAAAGATCTGCGTGAGATGAGAAGACAGGCCCCTGGGCAAGCCAGCGCTGACCACACCCTGGCCCGAGGCCATCTGCCTCCAGAAAACACATCTCTGCTGCGCAGATCGCCCAGTCTGTGGCACTGTTATGGTAGTGCAATTGGGTGGTTAGGGTGGAATTCCATCTCAGTTGGCTTGGGATCCACCTCAAGGGATTGGTGGAACTCACTTGTAGGTGTGCCTGGGTGGGTCATGGGAGCATGACCTTGGGACCTTTCTCTAGTCTGTCACCCCTTTCTCTCTGTCACTGCCTCCTTGCTCTGCTCCCCACCTGCCATAACTAACTGGCTTTGCTCCACCACCGTCTTCTGCCATGATGGTCCTGCTGGGAGCCCACCAACCTTAGATGACACGAGCCAAGGAAACTTCTCCTCCTTTAAGTTATGAGTGTCGGGTATTGTGCCCTGCACCAGGAAAGCCACCGCACATGCACAAAGAGGCTGTCTTCAAGGAGGCTCATTCTAGACGTCAGGTGACAAAGAAAGGCCAAGCCCCAGGAAAGAAAATGTGGGGACCCAGAAGAACTATTTTTCACACTCACAGGGCTGTAAGGCCAAGGGTCCAACCTGCAATAAGCCAGAGAGATGTCTTCAATGTGCCTCCAGCCCACCGTGGTCCTGGCCCGGGGCAGCCACCCAGGGCCTCCGCCTCCAAGCCTGACTCAGCATCTGCCGGGTGTGTCAGGGAACCTGTGTCCCTGTCAGGAGCCACACTCCCATGGGAAAGTCTATAAAAAGGAACAAGAAAAGCAGCTACACACAAAGCTATTTTTATTTGGGAGAACACAAAAGAACCATGACTAATGGTTTCTAGGATGCCTTGTCTCCTTAGCCCTTTTCTTGTTTATTATTTGAGTTAATCCTGATCCACACCTGCATTTACACGCGGGAGGGAAGCAGGTCATGTGTTGGTGCCACAGGCCCGGGAGAGAATCAGGAGAGGGCTGAGCCCTTGCTCTGCCACTGAGCAGGGAGGAGGAGTTTACATGGGAGGAAGAACGTGGCTCAGGCCTGTCGTCCCAGCACTCTGGGAGACAGAGTCAGGAGGACGGTAACTTCAGGTCTAGGTTGGGCAACTTAGCAGTTTAGCAAGACCCTGCCTCAAAATCAGACATAAAACTGGGCTGGGGATGTGGCCCAGTGTGAAGACCCCGGGCTCCCTGAGCATACAGCAAGAAAAGCAAAGAAGCAAATAAATACATTCCAAGACGAAAGGACTGCCTCACCCCAAGACCTTCGGGAGAAGCCGATGACGGAAGGTGGCCCCAAGGGACTAAGAAGGAGGAAGGCATGTCTGCTTTGGTCTGTGGCCCCCACATCTGAGGGGACGTCACCTCTGGAGCAGGGCAGCTTCAGGAGTGAGGAGGCACGCATCACCCTTAGGGTGGGACCTTGCGCCCCACTCATTCCCCGGCCCCTTTGCAGTAACTGGGCCTCAGGCTTCAGACTTTGGGACCTTGGGGAGGCCTCTACCTCCCCAGGCAAGATCGGAGGTTCATCTGGCTGTCTCGACCCTCTGGAATGGAGACAGCCCCGCCTCCCCACCAGGTCAGGGACCAGGGTGGCTGCTTCCCGGGAGGCCAAAGAGCAGCTGAGTTCCTGGGGCCAAATAAAGGCATTAGCTGAGTGACTTTGTGCCACCATCTTAAAACTTGGTTTCCAAATTCTGTGTGATATACTGCCAAGTATCTCTCTCTCTCTCTCTCTCTCTCTCTCTCTCTCTCTCTCTCTCTGTGTGTGTGTGTGTGTGTGTGTGTGCGTGTGTGTGTGTGTGTGTTGGTACTAGAAATTGAACCCAAAGGTCTTGTACCACAGCTCCTTCTTTTTAAATTGTTTTTTTAACTCTGAGACAGGGTCTCGCTAAGTCACCAAGTTTTCCAGGCTAGGCTTAAACCTGTGGTCGTTCAGCCTCAGCCTTCCAGAATGCTAGGATTAGGGGGTTTGTGCACTGTGGGTTTGTGTTTAGTGACACACAGGTCCATGTCTGGTCTTTACTGAGTGGCAGGTGTAGGCATTACAGGTGCCTCTCCACTGGTGCCTGCAGGTCAGCCTGGCCTGGCACTGCAGCCTCTGGGACGGGGGACAAACTCGCTATCGTTGCCAGTGTCGACATCCATGTCCAAGGCAGGTAGAGCCCATGGGGCTGGAAGGCTTCTCCTATGGCCATGAGGACCCCAGGGCCTGGGACACAGACTGTAGTGGAAGGAGGACTCAGGGTTTTATCCCACCCCATGGAGGCAGCAAGACATGAAAGAAACCTTCATCATTAATGGGATCACGAGACTGCGGGTGATGTGGATTGTAGTGTGAATGCTCACACAGGATAGACTGAACATGAAATCGAGTCTGGGGGCCTTGTGTCTCCTCCCTTCCCCTCTGGTGGCAGATGTGGGTTCTCTGTGGACCCTAAGTGAGGCAGGCATAACCCACCAACAAGTGGCAAAGTTTCCATTTTAGCATTAGTTCTGAAACAGGAAAAAAAGTAGGAACAGGGTACTGCCTGTCTCAAGAGGGCTGTCACATTCAATTCTAATTTCCTTAAAACAAAACAAGGCAAAAAAAATGCACTTGGTCATGTGATTGCAATCCCAGCACTACTCTGGGAGGCTGAAACAGGAGGATTGCAAGTTGGAGTCCAACCTGAGTAGCCACATAGCAAGAGCATTCCTCTCTCTCTCTCTCTCTCTCTCTCTCTCTCTCTCTCTCTCTCTCTCTCTCTCCCTCTTCTCAGTACCTGGGATGGAGCTTAGGGCCTTCACACTGAGCTACATCCTCAGCTCATTGTTTTTGATTTTGAGACAGGGTCTTAGTAAGTCCTATGCTGTCTGGGCTGGGCTTTAACTTGGAATCTCCCTGCCTGAGCCTCCCAGCATGCTGGGACTACAGGCCCATGCCACTGACGCACACTGAGAGATTGTTTCAAAATCAAAATAAAATAACAAAATGGGATAAAATGGGCTGGAATGTAGCTCAGTGCAAAGGCCCTGAGTTCAATCCCCAGTGCCACAATACAGGCAAACAAAACCCCGGAGTCCCAGCCTCCACTTTCATCTCCATGGCGCACTTGGCCACCTCCGTGAGGCGTCCTGTCTCCCGGGTGGACCCACCTCCAGGACCCGGGCTCTGCGGATGCGAGCCTGCTGGCCCGGCTTTGCATGACTGCACAGGTTCGGCTACACCAGACGTGTGTAGGGATTGCTGCACTCCAGCACAGCGAGATCCTGCCCTCGCCCAGGAAGCTCACCAAGCGGCTGCTCCAGTCCTGGATACGGACTGTATATGAAAGGGGGAAGAGCTAAAGGCAGAAAAAGCAAACGCAAGGCCTCGATATGGATGGAAAATGAAGAAGTGACATTTCTTTATTCACAGAGAATATGACTGTCGGCAGAAAAGATTCCCAGAAATCAAAATAAATAATCCCCCAAGAATAAGGGAATTTCACAAGATTGTAGAACACAGCAAAGACACACAAAAATCAATTGTATTTGTAGATAGGCGCAAGAAACTGTTCAAAGTCCAATTTCCAAAAAGCAATACCATTAATAAAGATCTAATTCCTTATAAAATTAGATATGTACATGTCACAGGACCCACAATCCCACTCCAGGTGGAACGTGACTCCCTCACCAGAGCCTCTGAGCCTCCCGGATGCACCTGGCACACTGTGGGGGATTCCTGGTGTGGGCCTGACCAGCAAGCCACCTCCACCAGCCAGGCAGCCTGTGGCTCCGCCTTCTCACTTAGTGGGGGGTGGGAAGGGGTTCACATCGCAGCCACATAGCCTGTAGGCAAGCATCTCAGAGTCTGCAACTCTGAGCGCCGAGACTTTAAGCAGAGTTTAGCTTGGTTCTCCTCCTGTAAGACCTAGCAGGGGCCTCTTTCCCACGGGAGGCTTCCCTCTCTAAGGACGGCGGCACTAACTGGGTTGCCCAGGACAGGAGGGGCAAGCTCCTACATCCAGGAAGCCTTGGTGCCCTGTAAACAGGGGTGCCCTGCCTGGCTGGGCCCTGATCTGTGCTTCTCCACCTCCTGGTCCTCAAGAACAGTCACAGCGGGGAACTCAAGGGAGAAAGGGGTTATGAAGAGCATTTACCTTATTAAAAAACAGTTTGTGGTTGTTTTTAAACTCCCAAACTTGGGGGGAGGAAAAAGGATTTGTTTTATCTCAGGAAAGATTAACAGAAGATGTGAGCCTGGGATGACCACAGAGAAGTCTGGAGGGACGTCACTGTCCCTTGTCAACACGGAGGAAAGCAGGGGCCCTCCTGAGCTTATTGGCAAAGGGAGCTATGAGCAAAGGCATCGGGTTACTCGAGGGGATGGGGACATTACAGAGTCATTTATTTAAAGGCGGGAAGCCAATGCAAATGAGTCACTGCGATTATTTTGATCCTTGGGATGAAAAATTAGTGATCAACAAGGAAGAAATATGAATAAAAGAAAGGGCTGGATACCTAATTAGTTTGAACACATGCAATTTGTGGCTTAACACTAAAGCTATTAGTGAGTTTAATGGTGGCTTTACCTACTAATAAATTATTAGGAACACCAAAAACATCCTATTATCTGCGATCGCCTGGGTTAGAACCCTGGATTCATTTTTAGTTTATCTTTCAGGCAGATCTATCTAGAACCTAGATATTAATCCTGCATGCCTTTACATGGTTTGCTATGCAGTTAAAACAAATGCATATTTATCTATTCATACTACAGGGCTTTCCCTAGATGCTGACCATAGATTGAAAAGCATATGACATATGGCCCAAGTATTCTTTAGAATGTCGAGAAAATGACAGATGATAAATTTGAAACTGGAAGGAAAAAAGTATCTTCCCCTGGCTGTAAATACTGGTGTTCATCGCGCAGGGTTTTCTTTGCTTGGTCCTGGGCATCGAGCCCAGAGCCTTCACACTGAGCTACTGCCTCCACCCGTTTTTAATTTTGCTTTTGAGGCAGGGTCTTGCTAAGTCACTATGCTGCCCTGGCCAGGCTTAAACTTGTGATTGTCCTGCCTCAGCCTCCCAGTGCTGAGGTGCTGGGATATCAGGGCTGTGCTACCATGCCTCACTAAGAAGCTCTTGGCTGAAAGGATTCTAAGAAAACAAAATCAAGAGGCATTAGGGGTGGCATTGGCCCAAGCAGTCCATGGACCAGATGACTGGTAGGAGCTAAGCTGCCACAGGAGGGTTCCAGGTCAACAGCCGGAACCAGTGATCTCTCTTACCGGGGGCCCAGGGGAGGGTGGGTCTGGGACTGATGTCAGACACCTCTTTTCCACCTTTTCCGACCACGTGTTTAGCCCGTGGCCTGCTGGAGGTAGGAGGTCTTCCATGCTGCTCCCAGGCTGTTTCAGGTGAACCACAAGGAAACTGATTCAGAGTGGGAGGACAGCCCATCCTGCTTTCCCATGCATGTGTCCCCGCCACTCTGCAGAATGGGCACTGGGGGTCAGTGATCCTCACAGGGGGTCCCCACAGAAACGAGTGTTCACAGCTCGGCTCTGATGTGCCGGGCTCTGTGGAGGGTGTGCTGTGTGGCCTACTGCTCGGGGAGGGCATCCCGAAGTCCCACTGGGCACGGGCAGTGCTCCCACCGCCGGGAGGGAATCATAGCCCTCAGTGCTCAGCGCAAATCCTGTTCCTCAACCAGAGCCCTGAATTTAGTCTTGAAGTCCTGCGTTACCCACCACCTCAGTAACTTCCAGAATGTGGCCATCTTGCATGCTAGGTGCAGTAGAAAAACACAGTGAGTGTTAACTTTTAAACCTTTCTAACCTTAGCAGACCCATGGCCACGAATCCTCCTCAAAATATCCGCCTCCCACTTCCAACACATGTATGTCATCGTCTGGCCCCTTCCTGAAGCAGTGCTGGGAGCCCCCTTTCCTGAGTGCCTGTAGCTGCCTTGGAATGGCTGTTGCCACTCCTGGAGTCCTTTGCAATGCTAAGCTTCCACGGTTGTTTTCACTTGGGGTGGAACCAGAAGTCACATGGTGCCAGGTCATGTGGCTGGAGTGTATAAGATCCAACCACCAGCCTGCTTTCCCCAGGACGGCAAGCGGCAGCAGTATTCACCGCATTTTTGATCTTGATTCCTAGAGATGCTTAGCTGTAACCTTTTTTTTTTTTTAATTTAACACTCACCACATTTTGATCACAGCTGGTAAATA
This sequence comes from Ctenodactylus gundi, assembly GCA_004027205.1. Classification (NCBI taxonomy): domain Eukaryota; kingdom Metazoa; phylum Chordata; class Mammalia; order Rodentia; family Ctenodactylidae; genus Ctenodactylus; species Ctenodactylus gundi. The sequence goes on from PVKB01004761.1 coordinate 25,794, forward strand.
GCAAAACCACACACGTTTTGGTGATTAATGAAAGAAAATAAAATACTAAGAACACAGGCAAATTTCAACTTAAAATGTGCTCCTGAAAACGTGTCTGTTTCTACTCACACAGCCAGAAATATTTTCTCACAAATTGCAATAGATAGGAAATCAACTTGCCTCTAAGTAATTTACAAGCCTAATTCTTAAAAGACCCACAATTATGTTTAGGCAGAGACTATCATCTTAATAATACATACATTTGTCTTGACTGTAAGAAATCGGTTCTTGTGATGACCATACCTATTCTAACTAATGGCTTATCAAAGATGTTGTAAGTCTACACTCGGCTGTTAAAAGGCATTAAATTTGCACCTGTTTCTTTGATGAAAAATATTATGCAACACTGTCACCGCTAAATAAATGATAGAAAGCAGTAAGACCATAAACAGCATGCATACACCAAATAAACAGGAACTCTTGCAGATTCTCAAACACAAGTCCTGCCATGGAAGGGCAGCTGTGTTAGTCTAACATCACCAGGGGGCCAGGAGCATAAAGCCCCGAGAGCCCCAAGAAGCCAATAAGTCCTTCTGATCGCTCCTCTGGGTCACTCCTGACTCCTCCTCTGCCCTCCACTCCCGTTGGTTCTCCGTCCTCTATTTGTCTCCTTTTCACAAAGCCAAACAGTAAATCAAAGCCTTCTTGCATACCCGAGAAACCATGGTGTTGGAGAAGGCAGAAAAGGCAGTGCAGGTCAGAGGGAGGTGGCAGGTGAACACACTGGGTCGTCCAGTGGAATGGAGAAGGACAGATGACCCTCAGGGTGCAGCACTGCCTGGCTTGCTGTGAGGTCACTGCCCCACAACTCCCCATGGGGCACCCTTTTCTCCAGCAGGCCTGGAGATGTTACACTCCTGGACACTAGCGTATCAATAAACCTAATTTGCAGCCTCATGCCCCATATCAACACTTTCTATTATGCATCCAAGAGCTGGCACAGTAAGATCTGGACAATAGCAATGGCAGACCAACTCCTGCAATTTAGGTCTTGCCTAGTAAAGAGGTATAATAATCAAATTTCTTACACACAACAGAGCTTCTGTCCTCTTTGCCTCTGGTGAAGGCATGGTCAATTCAGCCTCTCTAGTGCCAACCTTCATGACAATCACCGAGGGGCCTTACCTCTCCTACACGTCCTAACATACTTGGGGCCAAGTGTCGGGCTTCCTTCTGGGTGTGTTCGTCCTTGGTCCACTCTGTTCCAGGCCAGGGCCCTGGGGTGCTAACAGTCCCCTCACACGCAGATCATCAGCCTTCTCAGCACCTCCTACCCCGCCTCACCCCAGCTCCCTGCCCTACTCCGTGTGCCCGCCTTGAGAAAAGCCAATCCTTCATTTCATGCACCTGCTTGAAAGTTCCAAGGGCTGTTCCCCCTGCTTCGGGGGGCTCCAGTTCCTCCTGCCCCAGCCCCATGCAACTACTCACCCTCCCCATGGGCGATGGACAGACCACACTGGTCGCACAGGCTGACTCGGGGCAGCGGGCTGTGTGACACAGGGCCTCCGGGGGTGAGACCTGCTATTGTTGTTGATCAAAATCCCAGTGTCCCTCCAGGCTCCCCTCAATCCAGCCTCCTCTCTAAAACCACTGCCAACACACCTGTCCACCAGAACCCCTCCACTCTCAAGTCTCCCCAGTCTCCTTTCCCCTGGATTTAACTCAGCAGCCCCCAGCCTTTTCAACATCAGGGAATGGCTTTGTGGGAGAGTGCTTGCCCAAGCAGTGGGTGTACTTGTTCTGCAGTAGGTTGTTGGAGGGTGGCACTCGGAGGGGGCAGGGTGGGGAGCAGAGCTCCCACCTCCTGTCAATCAGCAGGAGCATTAGAACCTGATAGGAGTGTGCTGACGGGAGGCGGGGCTTCACTTGCTGCTCACTTCTGATGGCTGCGCATCTGTCCTTGACGTCTGGACCATCCGAGGCCACTGAATGGTACTCGTCCACCTCCCAGGAGTCGGAGATCCCTGACTTAATCTGTGAGCTCCAATATGTCCTCATCTTTTATTATTCATTCATGTACTATGCAGTGTGTTCAAATTTATGATTAGTGTTTAAAAATTACCACAGCAAAATGCATATCATTATGATCTGTCTCAAATACTTCCACTGGCTTTGAACACACATATCCCATCATTCTTGACATTTCTGAAGTACTTCTGAAAGTCAAATTTGGTGTCTACCACAAATTAATTACAATCATAGTAATAATATTAATAAATGAAGCTGCCAAGTGCCACTGCTGAACACCGTCCAGCCGAAGGGCAGGCTCATAACAACACAGTTGTGCTGCACCTGAGTCACGAGATCTGGCACCATGTGACTCTGGGCTCTTCGTCAAAGCCAAAACAATCATGAAAGGCCAATATTTTGAGTTGGCTCAGGACATACTGAGTCAGGACACGAAGGCAGCCAGGACAGCACAGCTAGAGGCCCGCAGGATAGAGGACTTCCCGCCCTGCTCCAGAAAGTGGCAGTGTGTGGTGAGTGGGTTCAGAGTGCGAGGGAGCATTTTGAGGAGAATTCGTGGCGCTCGATCTTTCGCTTTAATATATTTACTTTTTAATGCTTATTTATTTATTTATTTATTTATTTTGGAGAGAGGGTCTTGCTCTGTAGTCCAAGCTGGCCCTGAACTCACTATGGAGCCCAAGCTAGCCTGGAACCCATGGTGATCCTCCTGCCTCAGCCTCCCGGGTGCTGAGATTACAGGCGCTCACCACCATGCCCAGCTTATGTGGTGCTGGGGAATCAAACCCAGGGCCTTGAGCTCAATCAATTTATTTGTACAGTAAACATCCACCGTACTTTGGAATCATATCTCACAGGTATACTATGTAGACATGTAACTGTTCATGGGCATGTACACAACATACTGTATGTAATTGCTGTTACAAGTAAATATTGATATGTACCTTGCTTTTTTTGAGACCAGGTCTCACTTTACAGTCCTGGCTAGCCTAAAACTCAGAAAATCCCCCTGACTGAGGCTTCCAAGTGTTAAGATTATAAACATATGCTAATTTTTATGCAATACTGAGAAATGGAACCCAAGTCCTTGCACGCATTGGGCAAAGTGCTCTAACCCCTGACCCACCAGTGGTCTTCTGCACTTTCTTGCAGACTGTGACGGGAGTCGGCGCTCTATCCTTTCCGTGTCTGTGGAGATAACAAGGTGCTTGTTTCCCTTCTTTTGTACATCTGGACTTTTCAACTTCTGTACTCATCAGGTGCAGACTATGAGCACACACGTGTGCCAGACACACATATACAGTCTTATTTGAGGATCACAGAAAGAAGGCACCAAAGAGCAGCTCTTGACAGGAGGGATCAGGTCCTCTGCTTCTCTCTAGTAAAAGAAAAAAAGAGATAATTTCAGTGATTATAAAACTGGATAGATAGAGCACACGGAGTTGCATCATCTTCAGCACAGAGATTTTGGAAACCAACCTCACACTGGCTTATCCACAGCAGTATTATTGCTTTTGTTCTATACCCACAGAAGCGCCAGCCTGACCCGGTGTAGACGTGGGCATAGCTGTGCCCCCTGCTTGCAAGTCTCTCTGTAAAGAAGCGATGGTTTTTGAAAGAATATCTAGTGATGACAAAGCTAATCTACTAATTGTAGTGGTAGAGACAGAAGTCTACCGTTGTGCAATAGACTCAGATAATTGCTTGGTTTTGATATTAAAAAGCGATCCCTTCGTTGCCTCGGAATTTCTAAACCAGTTTCTTCAGCATCACAGTATTACACCATCAACAGCCCCTTCCCCAGGTGGAGCAACAGTGGGAGCAAGAAAACAGAGTCGGTGATCTTGTGACATTCCCTACCTTGGCCAGCTAGCAAGGTGACAAACAGGATCCTGTGGCCGAATGCACGTCTTCCCCCGGCACCAAGCCAAACCCGGATTGGACAAGAAAGGTTCAGCCCTGGTTTCCGAGTAAAATTTAACCTTAGCATTTGTGACCGTTGGAGAGATTATATCAACTTGAAGCAATCAGAAACTATGTCTGGATTAGGGTTTGGGAACCACGCCTAGATTGGGAATTGAGAACCAGCCTTGATTAGAGTGTCAGTGATGTGTGGGCCAGCGAGTGAGGGAAGAGCACCCACCGGGATGTGGGAGGGCCGACTGCACTGGAGCTGTATAAAAGGAGGAGGGAAGAAGACAGATGGTCACAGCTTCATCCCCTGGGAAACCTCTGGCCTTCGCATTTGTCCGCAGGTGCCAACTTGCTGCGGGATGCAGACCTTCATCACAGATTTGCTTCAGTCTCGACCTGCACCTGTCTGCCTGTCGACAATCTTCAGGCACCTGTCTTCAGGCTCCAGTCTTCACCATTGTTCTTAGAACAACCAAGATCCACAGCAGACTCTAACTGGCTGTCCTGCAGTCCTGGGCTGGAGTCTTACTTCGCAGCTGAGCAGCCACTGAACCCTCCAGCTGTTGCATGTGCAGGCCGCCATCTTGGACTGTCTCTATCCTCAGATTTGTAAGCCTTCTGAATAGATCCTTTTTGTTATAATTTCTGTAAATCCTGCCTTTTGAAAGAAATCAAACTCATACAGAACTCTTAAAGTAAGGTGCACGGCAGGAACCTGGTGTGCACTGAGATCTAGCCCACGGCCACAACCATGAGGTGTGCTAAATGTGCCAGGTCAGGGGACCCCTGCCGCTCTGAACACCAGACTGCAAAGCACAAAGTCAGCAGTGAGCCAGCAGGAGACCCTTGATCTGTATTTATAAACACTCCCTGTCCCTTTCACGACCACCTGAGCTCCACCTCCTGTCCAACCAACAGCGGCATTAGCTTCTCATAGGACTTCTCCTGTGGACTGTGTACTTGGGGGTACAGGTTCACACTTCTGATGAGAATCTGCTACCTGAAGATCTTAGATAAAGCTATGGCAGTGATGCCAGTGCCATCTACCCACCTCTACCACCATCCATTGGAAAGTTGTTCCTGCTGCCAAAAGAGTTGGGGACTGATGTCCTAGCCTGTCTCTCCCATGATTTTTCTGCGTGAATGTGAACCAAGAAAGAGATTAGTTTAAGCACATTCCATTTAAAAATTGCAAATGAGTTTATTAAATGGCCTATAGTCTTAAACCTGTCCAAGGAACACACCTCCATCACATCAATAAAAGAAGCCAAGCTGGCCACAGACCTCTAAGTCTGGGAACATGCTATGCTTCAAAGGTACTGATTTTAATATTCAATCAAATGCTAGAGTGTCCGGAGGGGGGGGTGGTCAGGGTGTACCAACAGGGGCCACCGGCTGCCCACTGGAGCCATCATAGACAAGAATAGATGACTTCTTGGGGGGAAAATAGTATTCTCACCAGTGAAATAGGAATGAGATATAAACCATGAGATGAGATAGAGCTGTTTATATCAAAGAGTGAATCCGATTATAACACTGAAAAATAGTACCCATTTCCTGTTATTGCGGCTATAAGTAAAGCAGTATTTGAAAGACAAATTACCGTGTTGCTATTCCTGAAAATCCCAGGCTCTCCTGTAAGTAACGACATTGTGGTAGACATGAGACCAGCCAACACAGACATCTACATAATTTACGGGGACAAAAATAAACCAATCATTTCTTCCTTAGGAAAGAGAATACCTCCCCTTTCAAGACATAAGTAATCTGGAAAATCTATCATTTAAGATAAATAAAAACCGCGCATCAGGCGCCCTGTGCACGGTTCCTCTGTCTCATCTGTGCCCTTTCCGCTTCCCTTCCCGCCCGCTTTCCGCCCTCTCAGTCCCTCACATCCCTTTCTCCCTTCACATAATCTATTTTCTTGTTTCCTACCTCACTCTTTTATTTTGCTCTTCTACTTGCATATACTTTGAATTTTTCGTATTGAAGAAACAACGCAATATCTGACCTCCTGTATGTGATTATTTTAGGGAGCATAACGGTCTCAGAGTGTACCCATTTTCCTGTAAGTGGCTCAGATGTGTCCTGCTTTACGGCAGAGCCCTACTCACTTATGTGTACAGACCGCATCTTCCTCTGTTGCAGCGTTTCGTTTCCTCCCCTTGAGAGGCCAGAGGTTCCAAGAGGGGTTTGCGAAGCTCCCGCACCTCCCTGGAGACCCAGGCCCTGGTGGGCCGCTGTTGCTGAGGGGGCTCTGAGCAGCCCACCATGCAGGGGCAGCAGCTGGTGGCGACCACTGCAGCAGCGGTCTGTAGCACATGTTGTCCCTCGGATTTCCTATGTCTTCTCTCCACTGCCCCAAAATCCAGCTGTGTTTCTCCCTTCTTCTTGAGGCCAAAACACGAGCCCTTGAAAGAAGGCAAATCTGAAGTCGCTGAGACGGGGTGTGGTTGGCCGCCATGACTGACCTGAGTGGGTGTGTCCCCCACCGTGTCCTTGGGAAGAGAGCCACCCCCAGTGCGGCTGGGAGGTGACGAGCTCACAGAGGGCTCCCTCATAGTGGGACGGTGTCTCTTTTTTTTCTTCCTTTCTTTTCTTGAAAGGCCCTGTGTTAAGGGCTAGCTGCCTCAAGGGTCGCTGCTAAGAGGCCGTGGAGCCTTCGGAAGGTGGGGCCGAGTGCGAAGTTCTGAGGCCCATGAGGCTGTGCCGTGGAAGGGGATTGTGAGACCTCAGCCCCTTCCCCTTCCCTCCTGTGCCTCCCAGCATGAGGCCAGCGGTTCTGCTCTGCCGAGCTGCCTGCCGTGGTGTCTCCTGCCCCAGAGACTCAAAGCCACAGAGCCAACTGGTAATGGGCTAAAACCTTGGAAGCTGTGAGTGGAAACAACCCTTTCCACTGTGTAAATTGCTCCTCTCAGGCACGTGTTATAATGCTGGAAAGGTAACCCAACACCATCACAGCGCTGGGAGGCAGGGCCTCCAAGGGGTGATTGGGCTCTGAGGGTGTCACCCTTGTGGGTGAAATTGGCGCCACTGTAAAGACAGGCTTGGAGCCAGGCTAGTAGCACAAGTTTGTAATCCCAGTACTTTAGAAGGCTGAGTCAGGAGGATTGCAAGTTCATACCCAGCACAGGCAACTCTGTAACTTAGCAACAACCTGTCCAAAATGAACAATAAAACAGGGCTTAGTGCAGAGCAAAGGCCCTGCAGTCAGTGCCTAGTACCACTCCTCTCTGTCTTTCTGCCATTTCTCTCTCTCTCCTCCCATCATATGACTACATGGCTAGAAGCCCCTGAAAGTGCCAGATCTTGACATGACATTTCTTGGCCTTGGGCCCCCCATGGGCGCCAACATACCCTCGCTCATGAGCAATCGCCCAGCCCATGTTGGTCTGTCACAGCCATGTCCCCTCCCCAGCCCAAGTTGTCTAGATAAAATATGTCCTTTAACAATGACTCTTCAGAGATATATTCCTCCTGTTTCTCAGAGTGGCTTTCTCTGAGGAAAAGAAGTGTGTCTCTGTATGAGGGCATGTGTGTGCCTCTGCATATGTGTGTACATGTGTGTTGAGTGTGCATGTGTGTGTTTCCAACAGCCCTGCTGCTTGCTGCATCTGGACCCCTGTGCACACCCCCGTGTCCTGACATGGGCCCCATGGCCATGAATTCTTTCTCCAGACACTTCTGTGAAGAAAAGCATGTGTGACTAACTATGAGACGCATCCAGTGACTCAAGGTTGTGTGACTTATGTACACAGCACGTCAACTGTATGCTTTGGGGTGATTTTCACCACCAATTCCCAGGATCAAGAATTTAGAGCAAAGAGCCCCCCTAGGTGTGTGGTCCCAAGAGGTCTCTGACAACATCACCGCCCAACCTTTATCCCACCTCAATATGTATTTCATGGAGTGGGATAAATTATGACTCTAAATTATCAAACAACCCGATCAAAAAGTGTGTTCTTTCATTCATGTCTTCAATCATTCATAGCGCAGGTGAGGAAACAGCAGAACTCTGCGTGTTTGAAGCCAGAGAGTAGAGCGAGAACCTTAGCCCCACCTCACCTGTGCATTTGTTTGTTATCATGGGCCTTCACCCTGAGATAGATCCCTAGCCTTTTTTAAAATTATTTTTTTCTGAGAGAGTCTCACAAAGTTGCCTAGGGTTCAAATTTGCCATCCTCCTAACTCAGCCTAACATTGTGCTCACATGAGGGACTTGTGCCAAGGGCTCAGCTGAATGCTGTGAAATACTGTTCTTTTTGGCTGGTGCTGGAGATAGAACCCGTGACCTGGTGCGTGGTAGAGCTCTGCTTCTGACCTGAATGTCCAGCCCTCGCTGAATACCCTGACCCTCATTATAATCCCTTACAAAAGTTGGGAAAGGGTTACCAACCTCACAGACTGTAAGATTAGAAAAAATGGTGCACTCAAGAATCAGACCAAGCAGCACCAGCAGCAGGAAGGCAGCTCACGGTGGGATCCCCAAGGGCCGGATCTGGGCTTCTCTTCTCCCCAGTAGATTAACCCACTGCTGTTTCTCTGATCAAGGTGAGATACTGGACCCTGGATGATGCGGCCTTTGGCGTATGAAATGGGTGTTCCCATGCACGAAGCTCTCCTCTGCATCTCCATGTACTCTGCCCAGTCTCCCATGGTGTCCTAAGCTCTCCAACCTCACGGCTTTTGCTAGTTTCCTGCTTTATCACAGACAGACCATTTCCAACTAACCACCTCCTGCCCGCCCCAGCCCACACTGAGACATAGAGCCAGGAAGAGGAACCCCTGAGCAGAGCTCTGTAACCCTCCACGTGAGTCAAGCATCTGGGAAACAGAGTAAGGGAGTGGCTCCAGCTGCAGGGGGAGGGCAGCTCTAATTAGGTGGTGCAGTAGTCGCTTTCTTTGATTAAATTTAGATCTCTCTCCTCTCTCTCTCTCTCTCTCTCTCTCTCTCTCTCTCTCTCTGTGTGTGTGTGTGTGTGTGTGTGTGTGTGTGTGTGTGTGTGTGTGTGTGTACGTCTTCCTCTGACTCTGGAAATCGACCCCCGGTGCCTTCACACTGAACTACATCCCCCACCTGCTTTATTTGTTGATTTTGAGACAGGGACTTGCTAAATCACTGCATTGCCTGAGCTGGCCTGAAACGTGCAATACTCCTGCCTCAGCCTCCCAGAGTGCTGAGGCCTGGGCCTGGCTTCTTATATCTAAGAATGAAGGAAACACAGAAAAAATAGATTTTCCAAGATTACGCAGGTAGTAAATGAGCTTGATGCCACCCTCACTCCCCAGATACAAATAGCCACTGGGATACTGCCCAAATCATCCCCACATTTCAAAAGACGAAGGGCTTATGCAGACAATGTCACAGACTCCACGACAAAAAGTTCATGATATCCCAATGAGTCATGTTAGCTCTCAGACCATCACTAAAAGGCACTCTGATTTAACAGCTGACATGACTTGGAGGCCAATGGTAACTTTTGCAGTTGGAGCCTCGTTAGTATGAGCCTGGCCAGAAGCCATGGGTGACACATCCCACAATGTGACCTTCTGAAACATCTCTGTGACTGGCATTTCCCATGACCACACGGCCTTGGAGTCAAATAAAAAGAAGAATCAAAGAGTGTGAAGCCTCACACCCACCTGCACCCTGAAACCTAAGATTTTCTTTCATGAACACAATTCATGCATATCGTTTAAAATAAATTCAGATATAAGAAGGTGGCTTTATAGGGTTCTCAAGAAAAAGAGAATAGGACAGATAAATATGTCTATCTATGACACACACACATGAGAGAGAGAGAGAGAGAGAGAGATTTATTGTGAAAATTTGGCTCGCACAGTTTGGAGTTGACAAGTCTGAAATCAGTCGGGCAAGCCCGCAGCTGGGGATTCACTGCTCCAGTTAATTTTGCCAATTTGACGGGATCAGGAAGTTATTAGATAGCAGGAGCAGCACACTGTTCTGTGTCTTAATCCGATGATGTTAGGAGGCGGGGCCCAGTTGATGATGGTAGGTCACTAGTCATGTGACCATGGAGTGTGAACCTGTCCCTGGAATTCTTCCCACAGGCTCTGGTTCCCACCACCATGAAATGAGATGCCTCACTCCACTACTGTCTTCTTCCATGATGGCCCTGCCTTGCAGCCAGGTCTGAAACCTCCCAAACTGTGACTGAATTAGCCCGATTCCCCTCCCTTAAGCTGTGATTGTCAGGGATATTTGTGCCAGCGGTGGACAGGCTGACCAGCCCAGTAATAGAGCGAGTGGGGTCCAAATTCTGAAGGGAGGTGATAGGTAAAAAAAACTCAAGCAAGGCTTGTACATTACAGTCTTGGGACGCAACTCCTCCTTCACCCTGAGCCCCCAGTAATCCCCTAGAGGTGACTGGAGGAAGTCTGGACTCTAGAGGGGCAGAAAGCTGTTTACTAAGGTCAACTGGTGACAACTGTTAATCACTTTAAACGTATCTTCCCCATCCAGGCATGTCCAACTTGTAGTCTACCATTTTTTTCACCCTTGGTTTTTAAAAAAACATCTTATAATAAATATTTTAAAGGGAATTTTAGTGCTTACATGTGTATATTAACTATGTTATGTATTTTGTATGTGGCCCAATGTAGTTCCTCTTCTATCCAAAAGACAACGGCAGAAAAATGGCAGGCCACAGGTTGGACATGCCTAACCCGGGTCAACATCTGGGCCCCACAGCACAGACACACTAGCACCTGACATCAGCCATGGTGGAGCTGATGGAAAGCACCACATCCCACTCTGGGCCTTAAATCTAGAGTGAGCACTTGGCACCCCAGCTTGTCTTTTCAGGGAAAAGCAGTGCACCGGTTCTCATTTACGAAAGCACTGAAAACTTATTCTTGCTGCTGTCCCAGTTTGGATCTGGAATGTCCCTCAAAAGCCTCGTGTTTAGAAGGTGATTTGATCATGGAAATTAGTTTATTGATCTTCCGTGCTGCTAAGAGGTGGGCCTGGTTGGAAGGGGTGGGACCCTGGGTCTTGACCTGGAACAGAAGGATCCCCGGCCATGTCTCGGAAGGGACTAACTCCCCCAGCCCCACCCTTCGTCCTCTTGGCTCCCTGTCTTCTCATGCCGTGACCACCTTTGCTCCAGCTAAGCCCTCTGCCCGGCTCTTTCATCAATTCTGGCCACCCAGAATGGACTCAGACCTCCTGAAACCATAAACCTTTCCTCCTTGAAGTGGTAGGTGTCCAATATTGTGTCCTAGCAACAAGAAAGTGACTAAGACACTTTCTCAGTCTGTGTTTTGGGCCAGGCCCTCTGCTGAGGGCTTTCTGCACTAGCTTGTGAAAGTCCTTTCCACAACCTGGACTCGAAGACCCTACTATTGTCAGCAGTTAACAAGAAGTCATGACGTACATGTGGAAGAATGCTAGCGATCTTCATTGGAATAAATGTGATGGCAAGAGATGTCCTGCTGCTTCTAGTCAAACAAGGCAACTTGAAGCGTTGTCACGGTCCCTGTCATTCCCCCATCACTGGGCTCAGTACCTGACAACCAAGCTCATAGCTTCAGAGGTCTCAGTCCTTGCACAGTGGCCAGGAGGCAGACAGAAAAGGGATCAACCAGGCGGGAGGTGCCCCTTTCCAGGTCACACTCCTGGCAGCCCATCTTTCTAACCCAGTCTGCCTCCTCCCAGCACGTGAACTGTCAACTAGTGAGTCTACTAAGCAGACTAAGCACAGCATGTTCCAAACTCATGGGACGTTAGAGGGGGGCATTGTTGGCTTCAATGATAACAGTTATGAAGAAGCTGGGGACAACAAGGACGTCAGTAAAGTTTCAAAGGCATTCCTGGCTCACCAGAACCCTCGAGTGCCACCAGGGAGACTGAGTCTGGGGCTATATTTTGTTCATTTCCTCATATAAGTGGCAATCTTCCTTACTTTAAATTATTTATTATTCTGTGTTCCCAATTAAGCTATAATGTGACAGGCAAGCTATTTTACAAGGCAATAAAAAAATAATAATCATACTCCCTAGTGAGTCAACTACGAGGCCAAAAGGTGAGTTGTTTAATTCGGCAAGAACCGAATCACCGCACTGAGAAACGGTGGGCATGTCTTGTTATTGCTACTGCAAGTAAAAGCAGCTACAGAAGAAAAACAAAACAAAACAAGATAAACTGGTTACCAGCCTTCTTGAAAGCACCTATTTTTAGAATAATGACAAAACTGTCTGTGTTTGCATACGGAGGAAAAATGATGGATCGCTGGAGAGGAGGCAGCCAAGTCCTTCCCAGATGAGGCTCCAGAAGGGAGGGTGGTGCCGAGAGCCTCGGAACCGAGGCACCCTCCCGAGCCTGCTCGCGGCAGAAAAATCCCACTGCAGATTAACCTGACTAGAGGGTCTCCTCTTCTTAATGTGCTGAATAAAGCAATAAATTCAAATTAGCCCACACTAAAACGGCAGCCTGAGCCCGCTTTGTCGTGAGGGTGGTTTGGGGGAAAGCTGTAACTACATCTGGCCACCAGACGGGAGCTGGTCTTCAAAACAAAAACAAAATAAACGGAAGAGGCCTCACTCTCAAGTAAAGCCAGACCAACTCACCTGCTGACAGGCTCCGTGGGCCTCGGCTGGAAGAAGCTGGTGACAAGGGAGCCCAAGCTGGGGGGGTGGGGGGGGCACTGCCAGGACCGGCTGCATGTCTCCTCTGTACGGTGGTGGTTGTGGTGGGAGGGGGCCTCTGAGGTGCAGCAGAAAGTGGAGGGGAAAAGAACAAAGAGGAAATCTCTAAGTTTCCATGAGTTTAGCCAAGACTGTAATATACAGGTGAGATCAAAACGTACGGCAAGAGTTTAAATTTTCTGAAAACACATGTCATATTGAAAGACACATTGGCATTTGCTATGATTTGGATCCAAAATATGCCCCAAAAGTCTCCTCTCCCGTGTTTGGGCAGTGATTGGATTATTGGATTGCCGAGGGGCGCATCCACCCACAGATGGGCTGGCGGGCTGTGAGGAGGTGGGGCCCAGTGGGAGGCTGGTCCCAGGACGTGGCCTAGAAGGGCATGTTCTTGTTTCTGGCCACTCTTTCTCCATCTGCTTGCTTTGTCTCACGGCAGGAGCCACTTCCATCCGTGCCAGGCCCCACAGAAACTGACTGACGTGTGTGAGAGGGACCTCAGAACTATGAGGTAGAACAAACCTCTCCTCCTGGGCCCCCGGGACAGGAACGAGACTGAGACAGCACCAGTCCCACTCAGTCTCACTTTTACTCATTTTGAACACACCTGTCTTATCATTCTTGCCACTTTCTAAGGAGTTCCAGGAGTGTTTGTCATGGCTGCCTCAGGGACCTAAGTCAACTCAAACTGTTGACCTATCGTGGTCGTTCAGAGGTAGGGAAGAGCTGTAACCCAAAAGAACAAGGTCTGGTGAGTAAGGTGGATAAGGACACGCCATCATGCTTGCACGAGCCTGCCCTCTGTTGGGTGGCCCTCAGTAGCGGCATTCACCATGCTGCTAACCCCACCCGCTGAAGACACTCAGGAAAGAGGACTTCCAGAACTGCTTCAGAAAGTGTCAGCAACAATAGGATAAGTGGGTTGGAAACAAGAGGGAGTATTATGAGGGGGATTCATGGCAACATATCTTTTATTATCATATTTTGTTGATGTGTAAACACCCAGCATAAGGTTTGATCATCCTTATCTTGCACTTTGCCCCATCCCCAAGGCCCTCTGGGTGGCTCTGCCACCCGTACTAGCATTCATTCTTTCCTCAGCAGGGACTGACCATGCACTCAGGCACAGCACACATCAGCCTTTTCACATCTGGCATTGGTGGACTGCTGGTGAGTTTAGCAAGACTGCCTTTGAATCCCAGACTGACTGGCTTGGGTAAGAGCTAGCCACGCACATGGTATTGAAGTTGGAAATGGACACGCATAATATCAAGGGGCTTAAGCCATCTGGGACAAACCTACATGATGCATATTCCCTCTGGAGCAAAGGACACACCGGGCTGGGCCCAGAGAGCCTGCTGGCTCCCCTTGTGACATATACACCACACCTTTAGGGGGTAGGGACGGTGAGGTCACAGACTCAAAGGGAAAAGAAAAGGAACAAGCTGCAGCTTCCAGTGACACAAAACAGTTGCCTTTTGCATGTTCCTGAAAACGGCGGCTTTTCTACGGCAGGAGGTGTGGCTATGACCATGGAGCCTTTTCCTCAGGCTTCACTTAATTTCTGGAATCAGTTTGTGAGCTTGCTGATGAATATGAATGGGGGTATTTTTCTGTCACAGGGAAAAATGAATTAAGTCTAAGAAAATTCTTGGAATTGGTGAGATTCAGAAGGGATCCACCAACCCTCAGTGTAAGAAAGAACTCAGAAATAACACCTGGCGTTTGGAAGCTTCCTTTCCACCAGGGCTTGAGAACTCTTTCTTTTTCTCCTTATTCCACATTTCTTTCTTTCTTTCTTTCTTTCTTTCTTTCTTTCTTTCTCTCTTGCTTTCTTTCTTTCTTTCTTTCTTCCTTTCTTTCTTCCTGACTTGGAATTTCTCTAAACTTCTTGGATAATTTTTCATCCCACATCTGACGTGTCTCTTGTCCTGTTGAGAAAAGCAGTAACCCACCCCAAAGGCTACCACGTCCTCCAGACAAGCAGAGAATGAAATGTTATTGCCAAGGGTGGGACAATTACCTTAGTGATTAACACTCTGCGGTCACCATATACTTCCCAGTAGGTCCTCTCTGGCTGGAAAGCTGGTCCACAGTATTGAAAATCAAAGAGAACCTACTGCTACCAACTGATAGCAAGGAGCCCCAATGCCTCTAGTCGCCTTGCAAGTTTAGTATTGAGGGTCAAAAGAGACAGAGAGACTGGTGAATTCAGAAGCTCGGCTGAAAATTTAATAGAGGAATTCCATTCCCACCCCCAGAAAAAATGTGGTTTTTCCCAGATGGAACTTATTGTATAAAGCTGCATAAAAATAAAAGAAGCTTAGTGAATTCCATTTAATGTTTACAAAGTATATTTATTAAACAGACTTTCTCCCATTGAAAATTTCCATTGTGGTTCTGGAAAAAGGCCAATATCCATTTTATTAAATAAGCCCATTTGATACAAACCTCCATGTCGGTCAGCCAGAAGCAGTTACAAAACCCGAGGCGTTGGGGAACAGGCCAGCTCTGCACACAGAGTTGTGCACTCAGAGATCTCCATCCCCGACACCTCCACGGGGCTATCCTCATCCCAGGTCCTCCCCAGCCCAGGGCTCCATATCCTTGTGGCCTTGAGCTGAAATGTACCCCCCGAAAGTCAGACACGGGGCTCGGTCAGGAAAGGCAGGCCACGGGGTGTGACCAGCAGGGCAGTGTTCTCATCCCACCCTCCTCTCTGTTTCCCGCCTGCCACGAGGGAGCAGCTCTTTCCCCCCACTCTTTCCCATGCAATTTCTGCCTTAGACACAGCTGACTGTGGAATGAACCGGCAGAAACAGTAGGCCGGCAGCGTAAACGCCACCTTCTTTAACTTGCAGTTGTTGAGTGTTTTGCTCCCGTGAGAGTGAGGACTGCAGATAGTGTCTCCTGGACGGGGCCATCTCTGTGGCCACCAGCTGGCAGCACCCAGAATGCAGAACAGCACAGCAGCTCTCTGTAGAGAGGAAGAGTGGAAGCTGGAGAACCTTTTGAAATTATAGAGTGAAAAAATTCTATATTCCAGCTAAATGAGTGGAAACGGCTGTCATCTGGATCTGGACTATCCTCCAAAGGTCCACATGCTCACAGCTTTGTCCCTAGATCGCTGGGCTGGGAGGTGGTAGACATTTGAAGAGGTGGCATCTAGTCACAGAAAGCTGACAAGCACAGAGGTTATTGGGGCTGGAACCCACACCACACCATGCCATCCAGTGCTGATTTCCCCACGGGAAAGTCCATCCAAACGAACAGAGGTCTTCATACCCCACAGGAGTTGCCACAGAAAATGAAGAGAAGTCACCCCTGGGTCCCCCGAATCTTCAGCACTTATGTCTGCTTTCTTAAAGGACACTGAGAATACAGATCTTATCTCAGGGGAGAGTAGCACAATCTGGGACCTCGCATTTTGTTATGGAAGAGGGATATTTTATTAGAAAATTTGAAGTTGTGCAAATGGAAAAACAAAAGTTCACATGGTTTCATCAAGGAGCTGGTATTGTGCTAGAGGTAGATCAAGCTGGTGGGAGGGAAATTGAAATAAAATATGTAGGACTTCAAAATCATAGTGGAAATGTTCACTCTTTACATACAGCTCAATAGAGGGAGGGATGGATGGACAGATGGATGCAGGGATAGATGGGTGGGTGGATGGGTAGATGAAAGGCACACAAGCGAAACTTCACAAAGCTAAGTAGAGAATGAGGTTAGTCAGGAAGCTCTCTGGAGAAGTTGATACCTAACAGGGTATTTTTTATTTTGATAGGTGTCATTTCTTTGATTCACTAACCAAAAGTGCCAGTCCAGGCAGTACAGAGACTCAGATTTCTCTCAGACAAGTGACGTAGCTGTTGCCTTGAAGACATGTTCAGCCTGCTGTGGGGCAGCAGACTCTCAAGACCGATTCCCACATCTGTCCCACGAGATTCACCCTCCTACACAGTTTTATGTGCGATGTTCACTTTCTCCAGTTAAAATGGTTCATTCACCTGTGCTTCCAGGCATGAAGTCCAGGGATGGTTCCCTTCCTGCCTGGTCCTGTGTTCTTCCCAGCTCGACAGAAAGAAACTAAGTGAATAATATCCCCCTGCAAAACACCCGGTACATGGGAGTGAATTGGGTCAAGGGAATGAATCTATTGAGTTTACATGCCCATCAATTACACACCCCGCCCCCAACAACGACGCCACCAGCTGTGCTCAGCACCCGCCCAGGGACTCCCACTCACCTCCACTTTCCTAACTTGCACGTCACCCCAGTGCTCCTTCTGCTTCCTTAGCAACTGCTACTTGACCATCCTTTTCAGTCACCCTTTGCACCTTGTAGGAGCCTAAATTCCTGGTAGGTGAAAGACAGCCTCAGAACCCACCTGCTTGGAGAATGGCCACCCCATAAACTGATGCCACAAGGTAGTCAGGTGAATGTAGGCTCCTTCCAAGACAACAGATCACAAGGCCCTTGTAGGATGCTCACTCAAGTGGTGGTAATCAATGTGAAGTATCGGGGACAATTCTAGTTCAGCCCATGTAGGAGGGCCCAAAGGAGAACACATGGTGCTTCCAGAAATAAGCATCCTATGTGCACTTCAATGGAGGATCATCTTTATAGGCTTATTTTGGAGGCAAACTCTCCCAGCTACTTTGCTCCACAGCATCCAGAATCTGAAATCTGCACAGGGGAAGCTAGCTTTCTCATCTGAGGCATTTGTCTACCACACAAAGTTGTTCTCTGCTGTTCAAACAATCAAGGTCACCAAGGAAAACAGTACAAATTCCTGTGTTGAGCCATGACTGTTGCTATGAGAAAACACCTTAGGCTAGCTAACTTATAAACATAAGAATGTTTATGATCACAGATCTAGAGGCTGGAAAACTCTAGATCAGGGCAAGGAGCTATTCTATGTCCAGTGGCAACCCGCTCCTCTTAGATGGTACCGCGTAGGTGTCCTAGAAGGGTGGACAAGAAACATCCCTCAGGTCCTTCTTTACCGGAGCTAATAATCTTATCACTTCCTGTAGGTACTACCTCCTAATACTCTTCCACTGGAGATCAAGTTGCTACATGAACTTTTAAGGGACATAAACCTTCAAATTTAAGCAGTTCTTTTACTATCGACAAACATCAAGTAGGAAATGGGATGGAGTTATTTTAAAAGGTCGTCTTATCAGTGATTTTTAGTGGTCGGGCGGAGACGACAGAAAAACTTGCTAAACAGGTGAGTTAATCATCAAATATTCAGAAAACTGATGGGAATGAATACACTGCTATTCTTGATGCTTCCTGTGTCCTTTCAATGGTATCTTAAAAATCCACTTTAAAATAGAATTTTCTTAGCCAAGCCCAGAGGCACCAGCCTGGGGTCCCAGAACTTGTGGGAGGAGTATTACAACTTCATGCTCAGCCTGGGAAACGTAACAACTTTACAAGACTCTGGCTCAAATAAATAATAAAAAGAGTTTGGGTTGGGGATGCAGCTCAGAGCAAAGGTCCTGTGTTCAATTCCTAGCATGGCCAAAAAGAAAAGTGGTCTTGTGAAAATGTTCGTTTGTTCTCTTAGAGCTTATACTGTTTTTAAAAGACGCCATACCCAGTGGCTGAGGCAAATTTGAGATTCGAGCCCAGATTGGCAATTTAGCAAAGTAAGGCCCTGTTTCAAACCCTAAAGGGGGGTGAGCGGGGGCTGGGGGTGTCAGTGTAAAAGGCCTTGGGCTGGAGACCCAGTACCATATGTAAAACCTAAAACAAATATAAAATGAAATAGAAATACCCACTATCTCAACCATAAATGCAATTATTAATGCTCACAGCCAACCCCAGCCGCTCCGGTCAGACAATGCATCAGATGGTTGAGTAACTGTCCGTGGCATTGTGTCGGCCTGTTCGCTGTCACTACTTGGTTCCACCAGCTGATGAGCTAGTGCTACCACAGGGTGGGGACCGTTCTGCTCCACTGGAATGGCAGCTCGTGGGTTTCCCCCCAGGGCTCAGGGTCATTGGTGGCCTCCTACTTGGTGCCTGGGTGCTAAGGCGCTAGGCAGGTAGTGCTTGTCCCAAAAGTATCAGAACCACAGACCCAGCATCCCAGAGCCACTCAGCCTCACACTGCATGGCTTCTGTCTTTCCAGCCTTGTCCCTCCTCCTAGGCACCCGCCTCACATGTATTCAAGTTCACATGTGCACACAAGCACTTCCCTGGAAACAACCACAATAAAAGACGCTTCGAGTAAAGTCACCTTAATGGTAAAAAAATCAAATAACAAAAAGGCTGTTAATAACCTGACTCCTCACTGTCCAGAACAGCCCAGTAGTATCTTTTCAGCAAATCTGCCTTTTTCAATGGCCAGAGATAATTTCTAACTGCTTATCACCCGCCTGAGCATGAAAATTTTAAGTACCTTGTTCTATTATATGCATCCTATTACATCCGTTCTTTGAGCAATTTCCTGGCAAAATTAGATTTGTGCTACTGCTTGCTCCCCATAAAGCACCGAAGCAGAGGACTGGGGCGATCTCCAGCCTCTCATGCCACATTTAACCTGCTGATACTGGCATTAAATACAGATTAAGATCTTGTCTCTGAGAAACTTACATT
The DNA here is from genome assembly GCA_004027205.1 of Ctenodactylus gundi. NCBI lineage: Eukaryota > Metazoa > Chordata > Mammalia > Rodentia > Ctenodactylidae > Ctenodactylus > Ctenodactylus gundi. Next base: position 44,992 of record PVKB01004761.1, read on the forward strand.
TAGTACACGCGCCAACGTTTCATTAAAATATAAATCAATATGAAATTCGTGATCAGAAAACGAGCGAGGTAGAGTCTGTGCTCTTCTCTCTGGGCGAATCCATGGCTCCAGGTCAGCGTTGCATACGTGAGGGCAGCCATGAGGAGAGGCATCCGGTGAGTTTCTCTAAAGATATGCAAACACACGCATTGGCCTTCTTTCAAACTCACAAATCACAATTTTGAAAGGTTTTTTCACAACGAACATGGTAAAGCCCGACTCAGTAGTACAGGCCTATAATGACAGCACTACAGTTGGCTGAGGCATGGCTATCCCAAACTTGATGCTGGCCTGGCCAATTTAGTGAGAATCTGTCCCCCACCCCCAAAAAAATTGGATGAAAGTGCAACTCAGTATGAAGGTCCCAGGCTTGATCCCCAGCACCACAAAAAAAATAGTAACAATAAATGAAACGACCTAGTAGATCCAGCTAAACTGGTGATCTATGAGCCTCGCCTCAGAAGGGAGAGATGTGCTCACTTCTGTGATTTTTTTTTCAAAACCTCCAGGAAGAAGCAGGACCACTGTGGTTCACTGCAAATATATATATATCCCTTTCAGGAGTGTGCCTCTTGGCAAAGTGAAACTTGCCATGTTCTTCTCACCAGATGCACAGGTCCATAGTCACACAGGAATTACATGGACCTTTCAAGGTGTCCTGGGCAGATGGTGGCTTTACCTGTGTGTTGTGTCCTCTGAAAAATTCACTCTGTCATTACTGATAGGTTGGCATTGCTCATATTCCTTGTTTTTTACCTATAAATAAAATAATTGCATTAATTTTTCAGAAGAATATTAGAGAAATAATAGGAAAATTAACAGTGAAATATGTTGGAGTAATTATGGTGGGATTAAGCCCTGGCCACTGACTGGTAGGCAAGCCAGGGACACTTTCGTTCTATCTTAATGAAAATTGCTGATTCTTTCCCACCTCTACTGAGTGTAGCTTGGGGAATGTGAGTAAAGACAGGGTTAATCAATTTGTATTCCCATAAATGTAATATTTTTACCTTGCTGGAAATGTCATTTGAGATGGCTAAGCTTAGTTGGTTGGCTTAGAAGCCATCTGTGAGGTTAGGAAAGCACACATCTGGGTATGTCTGGGTGGATCACAGATGCGTGACATTAGGGGCTATATAGGGCTTTTATTCCCTGGCATGTTCCTCTGCCCTGCTTCCTGACTGCCCTGAACTAAGCAGCTGTCCCCACCATGCCCTGCCACCATGGTGTTTTTCTACCTTGGAGCTGGCAGACCATAGACTGTACCCTCAAAACCATGAGCCAAATTAAAATCCTCCTCCTTTAAGCTGTCGGTGTCAGGAATTACATCCCAGTGACAGAGAAGCTACTCCATTATTTCTGCAACATGAAGCATTTCCATTACCAGATGAAAACTATGCATTTAGGTAGAAAAGTCTGGCTCTGAAAGTGTGCCATGCTAAGGTTTGCCACTCCATAAAGACCAGCTTCTGATTCCAATGGAGCAAGAACCACAGGAAAAGTTCACGGACCTGATACCTCGAAACGATATGCAAGAACATTCTAGCATAACTTAAATTTTGAAATGGTGCAAATAGAGGTAATAAACCAAGCCCCATATGTTCAGCTCTCTTAGTATTTTTGTCCTGAGAGAGATAAGGTATAAAGTGCTAATGTGAGGGACCTTCATGTTTAGCTGTCCCATGCCCAGAGGTACCAAAGAAACTGGTGTTCCCAGTGCCAGTGGCAGAGGCACACAGAGCTGTGAAACAGAGCTTGAAAAAGTATGACGCTTTGAGGTCTGGGAAGATAACAAAGACCCCCTGGTTCACCTCCTCTGGTCCAGCCCTGCTGAATTTTTTTGTTATCATGAATGTCCTCGGTGTGCATTGGAAGACACAACTGTACCCCAGAGGATTAACACTGAAAGAGTTACGAGCAGGGTCTGACGATGGCAAGGCTGAGCAGGGAGAAAGCTGGGGTCAGGCCGAGGAATGTCCAGGCCCTGCTCTGGCTAGAGGGGATCTCAGCCTGGATTTTACCTGGGCTATATCATACCGCAAGCTGTCTGGTAGTGAGCGTCATCTTCTGCTTTGCAAACTTAAGGCAATATTTCTATCAGAAGACTTAGAAGGAATATTTAAACAGGTACTCACATTTTTTTCCCCTCTACAGGGCTTAAAGCCATGGTCAGGATAAATGTGGATAGTTATACAACAGCACTTTGAAGTTTCTCAGAGATCTCAAGAGTAATTTCTCCAGGTCAGGCCAGGCAGTACCAGCCTGCTATCCCGGAGCTCTGGAAGGCTGAGGCAGAAGGTCAGCCTGAGCAACCTAGTGACTCGGAGAGACCTTGTCTCAAAACCAAAACTAAAAGAAGGACCGGGGATATTGCTTAGCATAAAGGTCCTGGGTTGGAACCCGTCTCATCGCTGTAACTCGATACCCAACATCCACTGCTTAGGGAGGAAAGATTTACTGTAGCTCACAGTTTGAGAAGGTCTCCGTCTGTTCACAGGTGAGCAGCTGGAAAATGGTGGAATCCCATGGTGGGCCTGCAGCTAGAGCTGGAACCCGAGTTCCAGGGACAGAGATCCTTACAGCATGGTGGAGCAGAGGAGTCTGAGGGGAAGGGCGGAACCCGCGCACGCCCCTCCAGGCCAAGCCCCCAGCATTCGTCCCTTCCAGCCAGGCCCCACTTCCCAACAGTACCTGGTACCCACAGGAACATGAGGCTTTTGGGGGACACTCCAGATTCAAACCGTGACAGATCCCAGTACTAAACAAACAAACAAATAAAAATTACTAGAATAATTTTTTCAGAAAAATGTTAAAATGTAGGGGCAGGAGGTACAGCCCAACATAAAGTTGAGGTTGTTGAAACTTTTGCAACTGTGGGTTCATTTTTTAAGTGCTTTGGGCATTGCAGTTGTAACAGCAATGAATATAAATCCCCAGAAGGTGGAAAACAAATATTTCTTTCGTTTGCTTTCACACCATTATCTAAAGCAAGGTGTGAGTCAAATTAATTTACATCCCAGAGGTAATTGACCTGTTTTTCCTTATGTATGTTTCTAGCATAGCACTGATAATCGTGACCTCTGGTCAGTTTCTGGAGGCCTGTGACTAATTTCATTAGAAGGACTGGAGGTGATTTCCAGACCGGCCACAACAGTACTGCAGGTATAAATCAGGTTCCACAGGCCGTGCCGTGGCACGGCTGGCTTTAATGCCTCGAAGCAGGAGTGAGAAGAGGCGTGACCATGGGAAACGGGAGACATCAGAAAAGGATGGGCAGTGGTGCGCCATCAAGTTAACTGTGGCTGCTTCGGGAGGCGACGGGCGGGAGCAGCCGGGTGCATCCGCGGGAAAAGCCCAGCGCCAGCGGCTGGGGACAGAGCGCAGCAAGACAATGAGAGTTACCTAAGAGACAAAGGTAAGTCAGAAGAGAAAAGAAGGGGAGGGGAGGGGAGGGGAGAGAAGAGAAAACACCTGCAAGTGTGCAGGTAAGTGTCCAGTGAAATGCGAAGGTGACAGACAGGAACAGCGGGAACAGCATTCATGCTGGGAACATTCTGATCGGGGAAGGAGGACGCAAAACACATCCAATGGGATGGTCCAAAAGCAAATCCATCCCAAAGCACAGCGCGCAGAGGGCCTCCTCTGCCCGCAGGCCTGTGTGTTTCGGTGCTGGTGCTAGCCGCAGGCCGGCAACCGCCAGCTCAGGTGCCCACTATGGCGGTGGCATTCTCCTCTTCTGATTCATGTGTTAACGCCAGCAGACACGAAGGCACCACTGCCCCCAGGGGAGGCGAGAGCAATTCTGCCAAATTCATGGTATAATTCATATCTTCGGAGGTGCAAGAAAGACCAGCAGAGCGATCGGACCTACGGGGCCTGCCGTCTTAACAAATCACGGCCACTGTTAACAGGGAGCGGTGCTCCCTGGACACCCCACCCCTGCTGCCACGTTACCCACAGGCGGTGGCCGCGCCTCAGCGTGGTGGCTTTTTCTTGGTTATGCGGCAAAGACAGATTGAAGCCTACCACGTTTTGGTCACTGTGCTGAGCCCTTTCAAACCACAGTTTTTGTTAGCCCGTGCCTTATTCCAGGCATTAATAACATCTCTGGAGCTTGCTCTGCACGGTTGTTATGGGCCTGTCATCGTAGCAGTCTGGGAAGCTGAGACAGGAAGATCTCAAATTTGAATCCAGCCTGGGCAATTGTGCAACTTGGCAAACCCCTGTCTTAAAATCAAAACCCAAAAGTGGGCTGGAGATATTCAGGGAAGAGGTTCCCCAATACCACAAAAATAAAGAGAAAACCAAAAAAGCCCTCAAGGGCTTAATCCATGTAGGTTCAATGACAGATTTAAGTAGCTTTTAAAATTTCCCATGCAGATTTGTTTTTCAACCTGCAGAAGTTTCAAGGCCCATATTTTAAGAGTATTTAACAACATAAAGTACAACATTCAAGCTACATGCCAAGTGTAAACGTAGTGGGTAAAAACACCCACCGAAGCTCCAGTGGACACACCACACCGCAACCCAAAAGCGATCGTAGTTGCGTGCATTTCCTCCTCAAACCTTGTATGGATTCCACCGTCTTTACTGTGTCTGAGCATAGCTTTCTAGCCAGTTGCTAGAAAACCTGGTCAGAAAGTCATCTAAGAGGATACAAATACATATATGCACTTCGGTATGAAGCTGAACTTTTTCTCCCCTCCCAGCTGTAGCAATGCCTTTGCATGTGATATTATCCCAGAATTGGAAAACACCCAAAGAGTGTTTCCACAGTCAAAATCTAACCCTATCACCTCTCCTCACGCTCACCGCGGCTGCTGAGAACTCACGAGAGGGCTTGTCCACAGCTGGCCATCCTCAGAAAGAAAGCAGAAGCACCAAGGTCTGGGCCCCAAGCACCTCAGTGTTCACACCCGGCGTTGAGAGGCTCAGGGAATGATGGTGCACCCAGAGACCAAGGCGACCAGGACTGCAAGGTCAAAGGGCAGCTTGCTAGGAGACTCCCGGAAGTCCAGGGGACAGACCTGCCCACGGTGTTGGGGCAGGTGCCACCAGCAGCATCAGGGGCTATGTATTATTCAAGCCTTCTCATTGCCATGGAAATTAAGGCCATGTCACCAGCATTGTAACTGTCAGGAAATACTGCTTTAAAGAATGTATTGTGTTGATCACAAAGCAAAATCTCTTCTCTTAAAAGAAAAGGAAAGGTAAAAAAGAGGAAGGAAGGAAAAAAAAACTTCCTTTGGTGTCACCGAAATCCTTTTCATAAGAAGTCCTGGGATGAATTGTGGCCAGTTCACAAAGCTGGAACACAGGCTCCTAGGAGTGAAAAGGAAATTGCACATGTGCAAAATTCAAGAAAAACATAAAGAAATCTGGATCTTCCACCCAAAGATAATTATCAATCACACACATAAATCACGTCACAGTCCACCCCGTTCTAAGTGGCATTGAAGTCCGTGTTAGGTAAATGCAAAATGGAAAACACAGCACTTCCTAAACATTAACTTTTGCCAGGATTTGCTTTTAGTACTGGGGATCCCACCCAGGGTTTCACATTGAATTGTGTCCCTAGCCCATTTTTGATTTTGAGACAGGGTCTTGTTAAGTTTCTAAGTTGCCCACTCTGGGCTCGAACTTGAGCACCTCTTTGTCAGCCTTCAGTCTTGTCATATGAGAAAGAATACCTTCTTGCAAATCTTTTTATAATTCCTTAAGGAGATCACCTTTTAAAACCCTAAGTGTCAGGGCTAGAGGAATGGCACGGGTTAACGGACTGGCCTTGTAAGCGCAAGGGCCTGAGTTCAATTCTCCAGCTGGATATGGTGGTGCATTCCTGTTAATCCCAGCACTCAGGAGGCTGAGACAGATGAATTGTCCTGAGTCCAAGGCCAGGCAGGGCTACAGAGCAAGAAAGACCTCATCTCAAAAAAAAAAAAAAAACCTTAATTATCTACTTTGATAACACATTGATGAAATAATATCTATTAAAATATTCTGGATTTAGAAATCTGATGGTTATACATTTTTCCTAATGCATATGAATTCTTTAGAACATCTAGGGGACAAGCGTACCAGACATCCCATGGCTTGTGAAATATTCATACAAGGTAATTTTTGTTAGAACTGACATCCTCCTGAACACATCTGCATAGCTCACTGCCTTAAGCAGAGACCTGCCCGAGAGCTCAGTGCCTCCGTAATGAGAGGACATCTCCGTCTTGTCGGGAAATCCAATAAGACACGCGCCCCTGGTGAGGACTTCTCTGAGCCTCCCTGTACAAATGAGAAAACGGAATCCTGAAGGTGAGACTGCGATTGAAAGGCACAGGTCAGTACGGGGGCTTTACTCCACTGTGTGTGACATGCACACCTCTGTGCTCTGACCTAGGCACTGTTAGTGGCAGGAATAAAACTAAAGAAGATCTTCCACCCGCCATGTGGTTATCTCTCTTAGGAGAAGCTCACGAGCACTTGATTTTCAAGGGTCTGATTCATGGCTATTGATACCTTCAAGTAGTTTTCACTAGCCCCAGGATCTAGGCCAGTAACTCCACAACTCTAGAGGCTGAGGCAAGAGGATCACAAATTTGAGCCCTGCCTGGGTAACTTAGAGATTTAGTGAGGCTCTGTCTGAATATCAAAACTAAAAGTGGCTGGAGCTTAGTGTGACAGTCCTGGGCTCGATGCCTAATACCACAACAAAATTATTGTTAGAATATATGCCATTGACTTAAAAAGATATAGAAATGTCCTTCGAATATTTGATTTGATATTTGACTCTAGACCCCCTACTGGTCGGTTAAATTTTGCTAGAGCACTATGTCCTATACCCAGCGGCATCAGATAATGGGCGGCCCGATTCTACCCAGCTAGGTTTCCTGGGTAGGAGGAGAATTCACTTTGCATTGTGGTTGCAATGATAACCCCATGGCACTACAATGGCTGTTTCAGACAGTGGTCCCCACAGTGTGACCCTTGGGATGGATGCCTCAGCAACCTGGAGCTTCCTGGAAATGCAAACACTAGGGGCCTCTAGCCTTTTCTTTCTTTATTTATTTCTTTTTTCTCTTTCTTTCTTTCTTTCTTTCTTTCTTTCTTTCTACCTTTTCCTTTTTCTTTCCATACCTATCTAGAGAGAGGAAAAGTGCTATTAGGGTTCAAGCAAGCCCAGGCGGTGACTTTGGGTTTCTGTGAGTTTGACTTTGAGGCAGCCTGTCACGAAGTCACTAAGTTGCTGAGGCTGGGCTCAAACTTGTGATCTTCTTGCCTCAGCCTCTTGGAGTGGTTGGATGACCAGCATGTGCCACCAGGCCCTGCTCCTTTCCCACTTTCAGAGGGAGAGTCTCTGTGTTGGACACAACACCCCTCACACACAAATCTAGGGGTTCTGGCTCGCTCTAGAGAACTGAAGGGTTAGGTTCTAGTGTCAAGGTATAACTAAGGCACCTGCTGGTTTTGAAGACTGGAGAAATGATGTATTAATGTAAATGAAACACACAGTTCTAACATGCTGCTTGTCACCTTTGCCACCCTTGGACATGCATGCAGGAAGGACACCATGAAACTTCTTCATGGCAGGATATCTTGGAGAAGAACCTGGCACCAGGAGTTTGAAGACTACGTCTTTCTAAGTGCTCCAGTAGGATAGAGTATCTCTGATGTTTCCTTCAAGTAAAAATAATAATAATAATAATGGTAGTACAAATAGGCTGATCTTCTCCTCTGGTTTCCTTGACCAGAACAAATAGAATATGACTCTATGCTTAGGAAGGTTTATGTTTTATTATGAAATTTTTAAGGCAAAGATATTTCAATGGAACATACCACGTGATGCCATTGTCTGTGTGCCTCACCTATCGGATAGGCCTGTAAAATATTTACAAATGTCAAGCACCGTGCTCGAAGTATTGAATTTCCTTTAAAGCACATGATCCTGAAGCCATTGAGCTGTATTTTTGTGGTTATTGAACGTACTTCATTTACACAAACACACTTTTTTGCCAATAGGACGCAGGGCTTTTATCTTCTCTGAGAGGTCAAGTGTTAAGTCAGAAACATCTTTCAAAGGGAATGTGATAACAGTAGTGTCAAATCCAACCGAGTGGTCTGGTTCAGAACAAAGTCTCCTACTTTGCCTCTTCAAAGGGTTCTAACAAGTAGGTATTAAACTTCATCTTAATGTTTAACACAAATTTATTTTTCAAGCCATAGCTTTGAAAGTGAAGCCTGGGGGTTCTGCAATGTCCCTGGGCTTCCTTTACAGTCCCCACCCCACCCTGCAAAAGCTAAAGCCCCAGTAACTCCCAGTAGGGTTTTATCTGGGCAAGAGGCAAAACCAAATGCCTCCAGCGACCCTGCAGTGCCACTAATCTGCGGCTAATTTGTCAAAGCTGCTTTCCGTTTGCCGTCCTTGCTTTGCAGAAGTTTATTGATAAGCTTTTTCTGCCATCTGCCCGGGCATTCGATGACGATCAATCTTGTTTGCATCCCGACTTCTTAGTAACTAGTGAGCCCACAGGCCTTTGTAAGAAGGGCGACTGCTGGGACGAGCCGGCTGAGCAGCGCTTATCATCAGCTGCTGGCTCTCCTGCGGACTTCCAAGGCAGCTGCTTTTTGAAGGTCTTCCTTCTATTTCTTTCCTCAAGAATCTGTCCTGCTTCAGAACATCCTACAAAGCAGTGACAATCTTTTATTTGCCTTGTTTCTGTTGATTGCATCCAGGGCAACTGATCCCAAAAGATAGCAAACATCTGGCAGCTCAAGAGCCTTTGTAGGAAGGTGGTGCTGAAAGCGCAGGCGGAAGCCCTCCCTTCACAGCCCTCCCCTGCAGAATCAAAGCCTCAGCTGGCCTTGGAGGTCAACAAGCCCAGGCGTGGGCTCCCAGCTTCAGATGGCACAGTCATGGGCTGGTTCATGGAGGAGCCCCTGGTGTGGCACAAGCCACCCACAGGCCCCTGAGGAGCCTTTTGTGGAGGAATAGCTTCAACCTCCACTCTTACCAACTTGCCCAGGCACAGACAATGACAAAAAGGATCAAGGGAACCCCTTCCAGTATTTTCTGAGGATGTGCCAGCCAACAAGTGCCACTTGCAAAAGCTGGGGACAAGCTCAGAAGGGAGAAGAGGCCAAGGTCAGTATGGCCTCTGAGCAGTGAGGAGGGGAGGCCACCTTGAAGACTGTCCCCTGACCAGCACCGTCAACCCCTGCAGCTCCATCTAAACACGGTCTGCGCAGTAACTCTCAGTGGGTTGATTTTTCCCATCATCCCTCATCCAAAATGGAAAAAAGGGAGGAGACATTCTCGGACAAGCACAACAACCCGTCTCAGATGTCACCTAAGCTATTATTGTAAATGATTTTAAGGATGCTTTTCACATTCTTACTCGGAACAATTTCCAAGAACTCAAGAAGAGCTGGAATTTATTTCCCCTGAATTTTTCTTTTTATTGGTATGTATTCGTGACACACAACAATCATGTTTAACTCGGGGCCCTGTTGCACAAGAGTGGTGCACCTCGGCCATTTCTGCCATGTGCTATTTCCCTACCTGAATTACCTTCCATCCTCTGCACCTGCCCCCCAAACTCCTGCATTCTTCCCCTGGTCCCCCAGACACATTGGGACAGCTGAAAAGGTGAAACCCATTTTGGATTGGATCTGCATGACACCATAGCCCTGTTGCTTCCCAATGTTGCACCCTTGAGGAAGGTTTTGTTGTGTTTTTGTCGTCAAGTTTATGTTTTGGAAGTTGTGTTAGTCATTCCCCATACCCAACACCTGCAGCTTAGAGGAGAGGGCCATTTGAGCTCATGGTTTGAGCTCATGGTTTTGGAGGATTTGGTCCATGGGCAGCAACCTGCTGGTTTCAAGGTCAGAACAGCATGCTGGGAAGGAGCAGAGGAAGATGGCTGCTCAGTTCCTGGCAGCCTGAAAGCAGAGTTGAGAGGAGCCAGGGACAAGAACACATCCTCTGAGGTCACACTGCCAGTGACCCAGTGACCACTTAGCAGTGAGATAGGACAGCAGAGGAGGAAGTAGGGGGAGGGGATGTGGAGACCCACCTTGTCGGTGACGCAGGATGGGATGCACCGGGGGCCAGGGAAACCTCTAGAAGTGGAGAAAAAGAAAGGAAGCGAGGAACGCCCTCTCCCCACGGAGTCCTGCTGGGCCTTGATTTAAACCCAGGGAGGATCCGCCACCTGTCAGCCTTCAGAACTGGAAACTTACTAAGTGCATGTGGTTTTAAGCTACTAAGTTTCTGGTAATTCACTGTGAGAAGGAAGGTGCTCCCGGCAGAGCTGATACCACAGCTGAACAGGACAGGGAGGTAACCAAGCACCTCGTCCGTGAAGATTGTACAGTGAGTCTTCTAGGTGAGCTTCAACTTTGCACAGACCACAAGGCCCTGGGCAGACAGGATGGCCAGCTGTTCCAAAGCCACAAAACCATTTCACTGTCCTCCAAATCCTCCTGCCTTGCACTGTCTTCCTGATCTTCCCTGTCCTGCCTGTTTCCACTACTTCAAATCTTCCCTTCAGCTACCTGAGTTTGAGGTTCTCTGGTCACCACAAGTGAAGTGGTCACACCTCCCTGAGCACTTCTGCACTGCTTTGTGGCCTCGAGCATGGCCGGTTGTCCTACAGCTTCAGCGAGGGTTGTGCATCTAACCCATGCTATCTATTACCTGTGTCTGTTTTTGTTTTGTTTTAGTTTTTGTTTGCGGTACTGGGAACCAAATCCAGGGCCTTTGCACTAAGCTACATCCCCAGCCCATTTTTATTTTTTATTTTCACTTTGAGACAGTGTTCTACTAAGTCACTAAATTGCTCAGGCTAGGCTCAATCTTGTGATCTTCCTGCCTACATCTCCCAAAGCGCTGGGATTATGGGTGGCATATACCACTTCTGCTAGCTTATTACTGGCACCTTAACACCAGAACAGTATCTAACTGTTATATCCATCCTGCCTTCTATTTTGGTAAATGCGAGGCTGTGGTAAACAGGCCCCTGAGTGAATATTTATGAAATTAAAAGGTGACATCAAACACGGTAGATGCCTTCCAGTCTGAAGGAAAAAGAGTTACTGGAGAGCCAATCAAAACAGGAAGTTTATCAGCGAGTCCCACAAATAACAGATGCCCTTTGAATGTTTAATTTAGCACTTAAGACATTCGCTCATGCAGCTTGAGCTTGGGTCTTCTGACGGGTGTTTTGTTCATATCTACATTAATCACCTCTATAACTCATCTATATTTGATTGTTGGGGGTGCGCAGCAAAATCCAAGGCTACACATTTGACACAGCTGAGATACAATGTCTTACGGATCATGAGGCTGGTTATCCAGGACCCAGAGGTTAGCGGGGGTGGTATCTTCAGAGGCCTCTTTAGTAGGACTGCATATGGCCACCCCTTTGCTCTCTCTTGGGGTGGTCTTTCCTCTGTGTGTGAGCATTCCTAGGGTCCCCTTCTCTTGAGGACATCAGCCATATTAGATTCAAACCACTGAGTACCTCATTGTAATTGAATTACCTCTTTGTCTGGTTACTTATCTTCAAACATGGTCACATTCTACGATAGAGGGTTGTAACAGCAGTATGAATCGGGGGCATTTCCCATTCAGCTTATACCATCACATACTATCTTCATACGTATGTGCACAAAATGCCCAAAACCAATGTAAACCTTAAATTCTGTGCTTATACATATCAATACAATGGGGAAAAAAGCACAGAAGTTTCCTTTTTCACATCTAGTCCAACAGTAATTCCCCACGGTCCTCCTCTGGCAGATTGCCAAAGCAATCACTTCGATTTCACAGAAATAACAACTCCCTTCTCACACTCCTACGTCACTAGTTTGCTTTGAGTTCAACTAAGCCATGTAATTACAACGGTAAGTCAAAGTAAAAGACATGGGTCAGAGAATGAATGTAACTGACGCTTGGTGAGATTTCAACCCAACTCTGTGGAAGACCACGTTTTCAGAACTAGACCAGGCAGAGGGCCACCAAACCACCACGGAGACTTGGTGTGGAGAAGCAGAAGCCATGGAGTTCATGGAAGGAGGGACTGTAGCCAAAGGGGCAGATTCAGAGAGTGTTCTCCAAGCACAGGATCTGGGGACTGGATAACCCCACCTGTTTCTCCGTGTGTTCCTTTGTCTGTGAAATTTCTAGGTTGAAAGTTTAAGGGTCTCCTATTAAGTTCTTTTTAATTTTTTAATTTATTATTTTGGTTTTTTTGAGACAGGTTCTCACTAAGTTGCCCAGGCTGGTCTCAAACTTGCGATCCTTACACATCAGCTTCCTAAAGTGCCAGGACTGCCAGAGAGACCACAGTGCTGGGCCATTTTATTAAATTCTGAAATGTAAAGGTTCCAGGCAAATCCTGGCCTGTGATCATGCTGTGTCTGCTGGATTCTCTCCACTGAGAGAAAGTGCATGTGACAAGCCTGTTTCTTTGTCAGCCAGCCCCACCGGGAGAAGGATCTGCCCCTCTGGAGATAGATCTACTCTGCCTCTTGGAATTTCCAACCCCATCCACCTCATCTAAGTACAAGGTGGAATCGAAAAATACATTATGTGTTTAAACCTTTTGTGGGTTGCCACAAATCCCCCTCCAAATCCTCTCCTTCACTTAGAACATATTATCCCATCATTCTGACCACTTTCCAGAGCCATCTTGGAAGTTCTCATTCCTGGATATTGTTGGTTTTGTTGCCATGATTTCCTCAGTGTCCTGAATGGACCCAAAACGTTGATCTTTCATCACTTTGACTTTGGGAAAGATACAGAATCACATGGTGCCACGTCCAGTACTTGAGCTGGATGGGGCCACGCTGCAGTGTTTCCAGGACTTGGCCTTTCTGGGGGATGGTGCTCGGCAACATCACCCCATTTTTTATCACACTTCATAAAGAGGCTCAGGAGAGAGGACTTGCAGAAACAGAGTGGAGTGGGGGGTGGGGGGGAGCAACGGGACAAGTGTGTTTAAAATAAAGGGGGAATCGAAGGAACGTAATGGCAAAGTGTCATTCAGTGTTTATTTAAACACTTATATTTTGTACATAGCACAAATGAGCGCCATTACTACCTTTCTTCAAACATGTAGAGACTTTCCCTCTGCTCCTGTCCAGTGAGTGCCCCAGTTCTCGCAGTCACTCCTTGTCAGTGGCATCTCCACACTGTTCTCCACCCTGGCGGTCTCCTTTCGGACACATCTGCTTTGCCAGTGTTCTCTTCGTGCGGTGGCACCAGGCCTGTTGCGATGCAGACCTGGACTAGCAAATCCAGGACAAGCCAATGATTCTCTCCTTTACTCTTTAAACTTCTCCTAAGAGAACTGTGAATCACTTTACTTGCCCTCAGCACAGCGCTCAGATCTTGTCCCAACCAACAAGACCTTGAGGAGCCAAAGGAAGACTGCCCGTGAGCTTCGTTGTCTTCTTCCAGAGTCCCCTGCCACCACGATCTGATCACTGGAAGAGGGGTCCACAAAGCCACGACTTCCAGCCAGCTCTGCCGTGCATTCTTGTGTCACGTGTGGTGTATCTTCCAAAGGACGGCCACTCCCAAATTCCAGCCTACAACTGCAGAAACACTTGAGGTGTGCCTCTAGCTGAGTCTTTGTTAAAAATTCTAGACACACTTAGCTGTTTTTTTTTCAGCAAAGAACCAGTACACCTGGCATGCCACACCTTAATGACTTTTATGCATTCACTCACTCATTCATTCACTTGCCTATGGCTTGTCCTTCTGTCCCCTCTCTCTGTCCCAAGTCCAAATGACCAGAAAAGCTTCCTGTTTTATCTTCAAAGCCAGAACCTGGTACTTGTGCCCAGTAAGCCAAGCCACAGTCTTTTCTTGCCTGGATTCGGTCCTTTCCACCCAACTGATCTCCCTGTTTCAATCCTTCAGTTGTCTCCACTCACCAGTGGACGAGCGATCCTTTTAAAGCTTAAATTTGTCATGTCACTGTCCCGATACCTGCCAGTGGCTTCTACGTCACTAAGAACAGAGGCCCAACTGTTTTCATATCTGTAAGGCTTGGCATGTTTCACGCAAGTGCCAACCGGCCATTTCTCCGCCATGGTCTCTGCCTACCTCCCTTCCTGCTCACGGTGCACCGGCTCCCTGCTGCCCCTCAAGCCGGCCCAGATTTCACACTGGCTCTGCCACCTGCCAGAATGGGCTTCCCAAGAAGGCCGCAAAGTGTGCTCCACACTCTCCTGAAACTCATTACTTCCATGGCCTGGTCTCGGTGACCTTTCCTTGACCTTCTACTTTAAATTGTAGCCTCCCTATTTCCAATCCCGTCTTCCCTGGCCCCCTTTTTTCCTTTCTCCATGAGAAACAAGCTACATACATTTACTTATCTACCCCCTAGGCCCTCTGTTTGCTGTCCCACTTGCTCTTGTAGGCGTGAAGCCCCACAAACCGCAAGCCCCGCCTTGCCTACACCCTCAGCCCTCAGTGCCTAGAACAGAGGTCTGTTGTCTTCTTACCTTGTCAGGAAGATGTGTAACATTTTAAAACTAAAATGCCCCCAAAAGGTTTGTGTTCCCAGAAAGGGCTTCAGGAGGGTGATTGCACCAGGAAGGCCCTAAGATCATCAAGCCAGTAATCGATTGGAGAACCACAGGTTGATGATGGCTTTGTTGGAAGGTGACTGAGACCAGATGAGGCACAGTTGAGGCAAGTAAGTCATGAGAGCACCTCCTTGCAGGCCAGACTAGATCGGGTCCCTGGCTGTGTCCTCTCTGCCCCTTCTCTGTTTCCTGGCAGAGGTGAGCAGCTCTGTTCCATCACATTCCCCCGCAGTGGCCTGTGCCTTACCTCAGGCCCACAGCAGCCATGCAGTCAGCTGGCCACGGACTGAATCCTCTGACACCGTGAGCTGAGATGGACTATGTACCTGCACCGATGTATCTCAAACACATCAAAAAATAAATAAATAAATAAATAATAACAAGAATATGAGGGAAATAAATAAATAAAAATTTTTTCCCTCAGAACAGTTTTTATCAGGTATTTGTCAGGTCATCATAATGAAAAGCTAACACAAAAGGGATTCAAAAATGACTCCCACCTGGGAGCCTAAGGCAGGAAGATGGGCTTGCAAGTTCAAGCTCAGCCTGGGAAACTTAGCAACTTAGCGAGACCTTGTCTCAAAAACTAATTTCAAAAACATGGGCTAAAAATGTAGCTTGATGTGAAGACCTTGAGTTCAATTTGTACTACCACACAAAAAAATATAAAAGAATTAAAGGGCCTCAGTCCACTGTTTCCCACAGGGGCCGGTATGTTTGTACCAGCAGCACTGACACCATCACAGGAATTAAGGGGCTCCCTGTCACAGGGGCTTCATTTCACAGATCCAACACAGCTCCCTAAGCCCTTGGCCTCCCTGGATTACTGCAGGAATAAGAGGGTTCTTTGGAGCACAAACTATAGTATAGTGCCATTTTGTGATATGTGAATATCTTCTTTTTACTATCCAGTAGGCCTGATAATAATTTTTGTTTAGTGCTCCTTGTATTTTTTTTCAGCAGATAAATGGCCAGTAGGTAGCTATTGACTTGGGCTTGGAGCTTCTGACAGAAGAAATAATTTAGCAGGTGTAAGCACATGCTTTTCTTCTGCTGCTGTTTCTCC
The DNA here is from genome assembly GCA_004027205.1 of Ctenodactylus gundi. NCBI lineage: Eukaryota > Metazoa > Chordata > Mammalia > Rodentia > Ctenodactylidae > Ctenodactylus > Ctenodactylus gundi. The sequence continues at coordinate 60,689 of PVKB01004761.1, forward strand.
CTGCGCCACCTCCAGTTTCAAAGCCGCCTCCCTGCAACACCTACCATCTCTTGCCGGTTCCTCATCCACACAGAAGCTCCTCTCAGGTGCGAAAAAACTGGGTTCGATTTCTCTCCTGTCTTAGAATATTCTGTCAAAGCCAATAGAAGTTCTAGCTGGAGATCAACTATAGAGAATCAGAGCTCACATATAAAATATAAAGAAGTATAAAGTCTAGACATATTTATAGGGGTTCCTTCTTGAACTTGTAATAGTTCTAGAGGAAAGAAATTAAACGAAACCATAATAACAAGACAATGGTTGATTAGCCCTGATTCCCCACCGTGCCAGGGCTCCATAAGTACTCAGGCAGTGATGTCCGGGAGAGCGGCACCCCCAAATGCCTTGTGCTCATCTCTGTCGCAACCACGAGTGGGGGATTTACAGGGACTTACAGCTGCACAATTTCCCCTGGACGGCCATATGTTTTCTTATTCAACCAGATGTTGGCCATAAAACTATTTTATCTAGTCTGCGGTTTGCTTAGTCCTAATAAAATAAACTTCAAATACCTAACTGTGTAGCTGTTCTGATATGGGAGCTCTTGAGTCAGGCCTGGGTTTGCAGCTGAGCCAATGAAAATGTACTAAAGTCACAGGATATTCAGGAAGATCTGCCCCACTCCTAGCACTGTCATCAGGACCCTTGTGAGTAGACAGGGCCGTGCTGGGCAAGGGCTGGGTTTCCTATCGATTTCTGCACTGATGGGCCACGGCCTTCATCGACAGCTCCACTCGGCTTCCTCCCGACAGAGGAAACGGCCCTGCCTCTTCTCCGCCGTGGAGCCTGCTTTATTGACATTCTCTAGTCATTATGCTGGAGAACAAGGCTTCTGTCATGGTGCAATTATTACAAGTCTTTCCTAGAATGTAGTTAGGGAAAATAAAACAGACAGAGGAAGAGGTCTGGCTGCTGCAGGGCTGGGCTGGGCTGGGCTGGGGACACAAGGAGCCCAGAGGTAGCCCCCAGTCACGCTGGCGTTAGGGCTGGAGTCACACACTTGGAATCCTTCCAGAGTTCTCAGGAGCGCAAACTTCACTGTTAGAGTATTTACTTGGGGAAGGTGAGGCCAAGACAGAACAGCTGGGGGGCTGGTTGGTGCTTGTAGTACTAGGGATTGAACCCTGGGCCTTCACAGTCGAATATGTCCACCATCCTTTTTTATTTTTACTTTTATTTTTGTCTTCATTTTTATTTTGAGACAAGATCTCAGTAAGTCACGGGGCTTCCCAGAGTGGTCTCCAACTGCCCATGCCCCTGGCTGAGCCTTGCAGAGTGCTGAGATGACAGGCAGGCTGTACCCAGTGGGTGCATCTGGACTCTCTTTCCTCTCCTTGCTTTTTTTTTTTTTTTTTTTTTTTTTTTTTTGCCAGCACAAAGACAGGAAATGACGACGCGAGGTTGCGATGTCTTCAGGAGAAAGGTGACAGCGTTTCCTGCAATTTCTTCCACTTGATTTTCTCTCTAGGGCCATAAAACCCAGCAGCGTCCCTGTCGCCCTGGAGCCCAGGAGATGCCTCAGACGACAGAAGTCTGACATTTAGGCGAAGAGACACTTCTATGCCTGGCTGTTTTTTCTTTTACTATTCAATAAAGGAAAACGAGCAGATCGAATGATCATGTTCCTGGTTCAATTAGATATTGACCTTTCTGAGGACCACCGCTGACTGGAGGCACCATGCTTGGAAAGTCAGAACCGTGGGCTTCCGTGGGGGCTTTGGGGAGGTACTGGCCTGCTTTGCAGAACGCTGTGTCCCCCTTCAGGGCACAGTGGTGATGCCGCGGGGTCTGGTTGCGGCCAGGAGTCTCCGCACCAGCACTGGCTTCCGGTGCAGTTGCACCCGCCGTCCTCTAGGGCGTCTCGCTTGCGCTTCCGCTGCCGGTTCCGGCGCTTGCGCCGTGCTTGTGCTTCGCTTTCCCTGGCCGCTTACTGGCCCTGCGCTTGACCTTGCACTCTCTTGTTTTTGCACGAGCGCCGCACTCACAGCCCCCTTGCGTTGGCACCTGCTTTCACTGCCCTTCACTGGCACTTGGGCTTCCCATGCAAGCGCACTCCCATCACTTTCACTTGCACCTTGCCCACACTTGCACTTGGCTCGCTTCCTTTGCGCCTGCATTCCACGTGTGTTCGCGCTTCTCTGTCCGCTCCCGCTGCGCTCACCTTTGCCGCCCCAGCTCACAGCTTCCACTTACTCTTCAAGACACCCGCTCTTCATCATGCTTTGCATTCACTTGGCTTCTCCAGTACTTGGCTTGGAGTTCACGTGCACCTGTAACTCGCTCACACTTGCCTTTCACTCTCAGGGTGTGTGCCCCGTCCTTCCAGTAGGCCCCAAATCGGGTCACCGCAGGACTCCTCCACCTGCCTGAGTTCCCAAGAGAGAGAGCTGCTGAACAGAACCGACACACACCTTGATGATTGGAAGTCTTGGTTTTGGTTGGTTGGTTCTTATCCAGCCTTTCTGAGATATTTACAAAATAACTTGTTGCCATAGTTGCATGAGTTCTTGGTTTTGCACTGTAATTATGTTTGTCTGCATTAAAATCAGTGTCGTCCTCTGGAGGCTTGGGACTCCTGGGATTACAGGCAGTGCAAGGGGACGGAAATCAGGCCAAGACCTTGGCCATGAGGTTGTCCTTTCTTCTAAGTTCCATGAAGGCTGGGGCTGGCATCTGCCTGTCCCCAACTCCCTTTGTTTTACTAAAGAAACCTGGTTATATGTATGTGCACAAAGTAGTCAAGATCAATGTAAAACTTATGCGTTGCACTTATACATATTAATAAAATGGGGGAAAAATAACTTCACAAGTTGCTTTGAAGAGAAAAAAGGAGAAAGGGAAACAAAATATAGAGCTAGAATCAAGAGAATAGGCAAAACTGATAGGCATTTGTATTCAATATACATATATATAATTTTGAATTTGAAAATGTTGACTTGTTATTAAAGTAACAGCTGTCTCTTCCGATCTCCTTCACACATTGCCTGTTGGTCAGGGAAACAGATTAAGGGACAGTTACAGCCATGAACTTTCCCAGGAACTTAGGAGAAGCAGGTGTAGCCAAAGATGAAAAGGTACAAGGCCCCTTTGCTCCCGCCACCTTCTGCCCTCACAGCTGTAGTGTTGGGCTGTGTGCCGCCTGTGTTATGACCATAGTAACCCTCAGATTTCATTTACTCAAAATAAAATGGCCTTCATAAGAAAGGTAAATTTGACTTGGGGTGAGTTCCAGAAAATTTGAACTTGGGGTAAGTGTTCATTCCTTTGTGAAACACCAATGCAATACTTGGGACCCTTCCTGTGCACTGACTCTACCTTATCAGTTACCTCCCTGACAGCTTTCCTTCTTATCCAGGACAACGTGAAAATAAGTTTCCCCTCCTCTCAGAGTTACAATTTTGAGAACATCTGGTTTGTAGCTTTCTGAAAGTTGGTTCTACGAAGCCATTAAGTTTAAACATCTGTCATTAAGCCAAGTGACTGGCAAAATGCTCCATATTGAAAGGCAATGTAGAGCAGTACCTCGTTAGATATCTTTTTCTAAGAACAAATTGAAAATGAGTTAATTGTCTCTTCTTGGGGAGAGCAGGTCCTAATCACCAAAGGTTTCTGTTTTCTCTTCCAAATGGGAAAATGTATTCAATTTATTCGAGCAATTTTCCATTCTCTGTCCTGCCAACTACTATATTTAATTGCTCAAAATCACTCTCTCTAGAAAGACAAGGATGTTCTCTGGGAGTCATTACAGGGATGTTGTTTTTTGTAAATGTGTTTGTCTACTTAAAAAGCACTGGAAGTTGTCAGCAGTTGGACCCCACAGGGCTTTCTCCCAAGAGCGCCAGAGCCCAGCTCCCAGTGTCGGGGGTAGAAGGCAGCGCAGTTTCCCTGATGAGCAGAACAGGTGTCCAAGGCCGCCTGTGGTGCCAGCCCCTCACTCTGTCTTCACGTTCTCCAAACAGAAGAACTGGTAAAACACCATGCAATGCTCCGGCTGAGCGTGGTAACAGATGAATGTTGTGAGGCCCCCAGGACCTTGGAAATCTACAAAGAGGACTCGGGTTAGACGTGACAAGAGTGACAGATTGCCCTTCCAGATCCACTCCCTGCCGAGAAGAACAGCCACTGCGGGTGGGATGACAGGTGACCAAGGAGACGCACACTCTGGGGCTGGCCTGATGCCACTCCCAGAGCGTTCACACTGATGGCTTTTCCAACTTGACAGGAGAAGCATGTTCTCTTCCCCCATAGAGGACACTCCAGTGTCTTTCTGAAGACTCAGTTATTTAGACAACATGTGGCTGTTCACAATGTTCCAGAAACATAGTTTTCATCAAAATTTTGTGAAAAAAGGAATCTAGTATATAGAAATCTATCTTTACCTTTGAATAAAATACCTCTTTTTTATTTTTGAGTGACTATAAAATTATTTATAAGCCAGGCCTGGTGACACAAGCTGTGGCACCCCAGCACTCTGAGAGGCTGAGGCAGGTGGGGTGACAGGTCTAACAGAAGCCTGGGCAACGCGCTGGTTTAGCAAGACTCCATCTCAAAATACAAGTACACAAAGGCTGGGGGTGTGGCTCAGTGCGAAGGCCCTGGGCTCGATCCTCAGTACTGGAAAAAAAAAAAATTAGCCACATTGTCAACTCCCAAAGCACAAAGAATGAGAGAATTAAAACCAACAACAGCAAAAGCAGATCAGAGATGTCACAGTGGGGGAGTGGGGGTCCAAGACTCCCTCCTCTTGGGGAAAAGCCTGGGCGAGTCCTCTTAACCTTCAGGCTGCTGGCTGTATGCTCCAGTGATGAAACTAATTCCTGCTTCCTGCTGTTGTTGTGGGAATCAAATCACACAGCGCAGGTGAGGGGCCCGGCAGGCACGCTTCCATCACCAGCAGCCCCTCCTAGGACCGCCCATCATTTCTGAATATCATTGCTGGTACCCGGCATTGGGCATCTTTATTATTTCTTGCCAAAAACAATGGTGTTCCCACTCCTGGTTCTGTCTCAGGTTGGTTGTCTTTCTTTCTTTCTTTCTTTCTTTCTTTCTTTCTTTCTTTCTTTCTTTTTCTCTCTTCTTTCTTCCTTCATTCCTTTCTTTCTTTCTTTCTCTTTTCTTTCTTTCTTTCGTTCTTTCAATCTTTCTTTTCACCGAACCCAAGTTCTGTGCACTGAGATAACACCTCCAGCCCCCCCTTTTTTATTTGTTATTTTAAGAGAGTCTCTTTCCATGTCACTAAATTGCCCAGGCTGGGCTTCAATTTGCAATCCTCCTGCCTCAGCCTCACGGAGTACTAGGATGACAGAGGTGTACCACCTGTCCCAGCTTAAACTGATTTTAAATTCTGAAGAACAACGCAGATGGTGCTTTACAAAAGGCAATCCTTGGTCGTGGGCCTGCCTGGCCACAAACACTGCAATTCTTGCCTCCTGACTCAGCTCAGTTGCTCCATACAGACAATCCTGACATACACTGTTTTAAAGTAAACCTCATCCTTGTCATGAGATGCTGTCACATCTGACACGCTGCTTTCATGAAAATCTGAGCTCTGATCCTAGAAGGAGAGAGCACTGCGTACACATCAGCACTGCCATGCCATGGAAAATATTTCTGTGATTTTATTCAGATAGTTCACAAAAAGCAAGTTATTCTCAAAAAGCATTTTAAATGGCTTTGCTATTTGTCGTAAGCAAATAGCCTGATTTTTATAAAATTTAAAACTTCATGGCCATATATATATATATATATATATATATATATATATATATATATGAGCCTAAATGGATGACTTGTGTGTAGTAGACATATTGATTTCATCCTCAGCTCATATATAATGCAACTCAATGTCCATATATTATCTAATAAGATATTGATACAGACCAGAGTATAGATTTTAAATTAAGCATGTCTAACTTTCAAACTTTATGCTGTCCTAGGCGAAGGGTAAGAAAACATTACAAAAATAAAATCTTCTAGAATTGATGTTTGAATTTTTCAAATTTAGTCAGCCCTTTTGAGGCTTGAATTCCAGGTAATTTTGACAAAATGCCCTTTCCTGGCAATGTAGAGAAAGTATACTTTATGGTGCTCTGTTGAAGAGCTTCCTAAATCAGCGGTCTGCAACCTCTTTAGCACCAGGGACCGATTTCTTGGAAAACATTTTTACCACAGACAAGGGTTGGGGGATGGTGCTCGCATCCCTGCCTCAGCTCCGCCTCAGACCATCAGGCATTAGATTCTCACAAGGAGCACACAGCCTAGGTTCCTCACATGAAAAGTTCGCTGTAGGAGTCAGGGCTCCTATGAGAATCTAATGCTGCTAGTGACCTGACAGGAGATGGAGCTCCGGTGGTCTTGTGAAGGGTTGGGGGGTGTGGGGAGCAGCTGTAGAACCAGATGAGGCTCCTTACTGTTCACATCCACTGTCACGCAGCCCGGGTCCTAACAGGCTACAATCCTGAACCAGTCCACAGCCCAGGAGCGGAGGACTCTTGACACAGAGCACAATATATCCTCCTTAACACAGACTTTTTAAATGTGCCTTTTATTTTCTCAGTAACTCATGACAGCACGAAAGGATCAGGGTTTGGGGACCTGTGAAAGGATGTTGGGCCCCGGCACACTCTCCAAAACCAACAGTGGTCTGAAGAGATGCGTGGAAAGCAATCAGATCTGCCACCTGTCCTGGGCGGTCTGAGGCTTTGCTGGGCTTTGGTCCAACCTACCTGGCTTCCGGGGTCAGCATCCTGAGCCAAAAGCAAATTGAAGAACTTGGTGTTTTCCTTTAACAGGCACTAGAAAGGAACCTTGTTTTTCCTAATAACTCCAAACTATGCACAAATAGTGTTGTCAGGTTATTTTTTTTAATCTTATCTACTTTAGAGATGGCAGCTGTAAACTATTTCTACTCCACACTTGAGATTTTTAAAAGAAGCTAGGTGTGAAATGTATTTTCCAACATGCTTCAGAAGTGAATACAGAATGAGCCAAAGTATATCATAATCAGTATCTGGAGGGATCACACTTTGCTTTCATAAGCAACACAAATTTACTGACAATTCTGAAGACAAGGACACAGAGACAAACAAATCAAAGTAGATATCCGGGGTTTCTGTTGAATGTAATAGATGTACAAAGCATTGGGAAATGGCAAACCAGCAAATAAGATGTGCCATGGAGGTTGCCCCCAAAATAGGCTCTATTCTGTCAATTCTATTTTTTTTTCTAAATTCCCTCAAAACATTTAATGGGTAATGATTGCTCTGAATGCCTCAAAAATATTTTGCGGGAGGTGATAGTGCAGGAAATGTGTACCACAGTTGGTTTACAGGCTCGTCGGGGTAAGATTTAGTGGGAAAGTGTGTTTATAGTAGGATTACACGTTGGAGAAGACTATGCAAGAATGAAAATACAATGAAATAGTAATCGGGTTACCTTTAGGTGATGCTTAGGTGTGCAGTTTGATTTTGTGGTTTTTGCTTCTTTGTACGTTGTGTTCTCTGTGTGTGGCCATGCTAGGAAGGCTCTGAGATCGGGATACTGGGATTTCTCCTGTGAAGTTCCTGGTACCAGGCCTGCAACACGGTGTGAACTGGGAGGCTGCCTAGCTGTTATCCAGTGTGCAATTATAGGACTCAGATTTCTCTAAAGTTCTGAAGCCCCCTCATGATGAGTGTGAGACCTCCTTCCCCCAGAGTGAGCCTGGCCCACCGAACAGGAAGGAAATTGAAACTGCCCTTCAGGGGACATTTCTGACCATAGCTGACCTCAGACATTCCCTGGGGCTGGGAGTCACTCAAGATAGCATTTGTACACAGGCCAGGAGGGGCGTGCACCCACTGGCACCACAGAAGACACTGGCCTTCTCCTTCAGAGAGAGAAATAAAATGGGGGGGGGAGGGTAGAGTCAAAGCAGTCCACTCTGAGTTCCCTGTCCTGCAGAGCTCATTGGGCTTTTAAAAGCCCTAGTAGCACTGCCTTAGAGAAGGCCTTGCCTGCCCATCTGCATGGATGCCCGTCCCACCTGCCCACCTGTTCACATGCCTGCTTCCCTCCTGCCTGCTCACCTGCTCCACTGTGCCCTCACTTACCTATCTTCTTTGCTGTCCACCCACCTATCACATGGTTGCTTGAAAGAGAGAGAAAGGAAGTTGTTGCTCCCAGGATACATTTGTGAGGATAGAGCCTATGGCCAATCATCCCTCAGATTCCCATTTTTCACGTCGGTTGCATAGGTGACCACTCTTCTGACCCCTGAGCACTGGTGCACATTCAGACCACAGCAAGAGTCTCTTCGGGAAGTAAAACAATAAAGATCCCTTGATTCACTGATACCTTAACTCTCGGTGTCTTAACTGTGTAAGTAAGGAGGGCCGACTCTCCAACAAAAGTCATTATCTTTCATGATAAGACATCAGCCTAAGCCACATGGAAAGCTTTGGATTAGCAATCAGTCCAGTGGAAAGCCCCAGACATTCCCAATTTTCTCTTTTACTTCCCCAACTTGTTATTTGCAAACACCAATAACATCATTTTCCTTGGAGGATTTTTGCAAAGAATACATGATTGTGTGTGTGTGTGTGTGTGTGTGTGTGTGTGTGTGTGTGTGTGCATGTGTGCATGCACACACACAGTCAGCTATAGTTTATGGGACCAACTGGGACTCCCCATGTTGAACTCCTATCTGTTCTCCCTCACAATGTGATGGTGTCAGGAGATGAGACCTTTTAAGAGGGAGTAAAGATAAAGTGACGTCAGGTGGGTAGTCCAAATCCAAAGTTTTGGTGTCCTAACAAGAAAACATTAGCACACACACACGTGCACACACACATACACACACAGACATGAGATACATGAAGAAGATAATCATCTATGCGCTGGGAAAGAGGTCTTGAGGAAACCAGCTTTGCTGACTTCTAGTCTCCAAAGCATGAAGAACTATTTTCTGGTATTTGAGGCTCTCATTCTGGGATATCGGTTATGAAGCCTTTGTAAACTCATAGTCTCTCCTTGGCATGCAGGAAGTGCCAATCTCCTTCCTGCCATCCACAGAAAAGAGCCTGCTTCGACAGCTTTCTCCAGCATCAGGATATGAACCGCTCTTGACTGCTTTGTGCATGTGTCCTTTACTGCAAACATCTTGTCTATTTTTTGATTTGTGTCTCACCTCCCTAGGCCCCAAGGTGACTGGTTTGTTGATAGCGAAGAGGTACTAGGAGAAGAAAAACGATGTATCCCCAGAAAACTCCTCACATCCGGTAGGCCCCTTGGAGCCCAGGGCACCTGTCTACCCAGGTCACCTCCCACAGGGTGGAAAGCAGCCCTCTGGGGCTGAAGGAGCAAATGAGGACGGTTGAGCAGTCTACTTGTTCTGTACAGAAACATAGCAGTGAGGAAACCCTATTCACTGCCTGGTCGTGATAAATATTTGGTGACAGTTTCTAAAGGAATAATGCTTCAGCTGCCTCCTTTTTATAGCTGATGGGAACAGAAGTAAAACTAACTGTGGTAGGAGAAAAAGTAGGGAGAGGTAAGCCAAAGGAGGCCTCGGGGACAGCAATTGAATAACCAGACGGGGCAAGGACACTCGTGTCAAAGCACAACCCAAAGCCAACAGATAAAGATTATCTTGCTCCCCCAAAGCCACCAGGCACGTGCACAACCAAAAGTTCACAGCCTCGGCATTGATCCAGCCTCATTGGCCCTGTAGCTTCAATCCTCAGGTCATTAGTGCTGTTTGCATCCCCAGGTGAAATTCGGACGCCATGACATCTCCTCCAAAGACCTTATTTGATCAAAAACTCCCCTTCCTGATTCACGGGCTTGCTCACGTGTCCCATTAGGTCATGATTCCCATCAACCCCAATCCTTAGATCCTTTCAAATTTCCAGAACCCTGAGTGGCTCCGAGTCCATCCTCACCAAGGCAACGAGCCTTCGTCACCCCCACTCTGTGGAATGTTCCAGCGCTGTCACCCATCTTCATGTTTCTCGATGCTTCTGTGTGTTCTGCTCAGTTCTTTGTTTGGACCACCAAGGACCTGGACACTGACCCTCCATCCTCCCCTAAGCTACTTCAGTTTGCTGTACAGATTAGATTATTCCTAACATTGATGGCATTATAAGACAATCACCAAGTGGGGCCAACCTCAGAGCCTTGGTCCTTGTCTGCGAATGCTGGCCTCACCCAAAAAGGCGTCAAAGACAATGGGGTTCCGATGTGCCCTATTCCCTGGACATCACTCTCAACTCCTGAGAATGACCCTACGTGCCTACCCAGGGGACAAAGGACATGCTTGTTCTCATATGCTAGTTTTCTAAACATTAAGTTCATAAAAGGAAAATAAAGCCACACAACATGGCCTCTTCGCTGCTGTAAACCTGCCTGACAGGAGTTGAAGTGACGGTCTACGCACATCAGGTGAGTCCAACCCACAGCTGCCATTCCCCCCACCCCCACCTTTTTGTATGTTATAGTAAAACATTTGTTTAAAGAAAGTTTCATTACTTGTATATAGATGTGAATTGTACTTTGTATGTGGCTCAAGACAACTGCTCTTCACTCAAAAACGTAAGGGCAAAAGCACATCAGGCCCCAAGTTGGGCACACATGGTCTACACAGCCACGAGTTCGAAACTTGTTTTCAAAATAGAAAAAAAAAAAAACCTTAAGCCTGCAGTTTAAGGCACTGATTTTGTGCCTGAGAAGTCATCATGTCAGAGAACTTGGGCCTGGGAGTCTTTTTTAAGCATTTGCTGGGCAGGAAAAGATCTAGTTTAAACAGTATCACAAACTCTTCATGGTAATGCAAATTCCTGGAATCTATTCTGAACTTTTTTTGGTACATATATATATACACTGTCTAGATAGAATAAAACTTAAATAGCTTAAGGAAATGGTAATAAATTCATTAAAATATAATTTTATTTAAGAAAAAACATTGTGCCTATGAGTTTCGTGGTTTAGAGGGTAAGATGGCATATGTGCGGTTTCTGACCCTACTATATACTAACTGCGACCTTGGGCAAGTGACTCTGCATTTTTGGGTCTCAGTTTTCTCATCAACAACCTGAGGCTAATAGTTGTGTTTATATCAAAAGATGATGGGAAACCCAAAATGTAAATAATTTATGGAGCAAACTGAAAGATAGATGAAAGGAAACAGGGAGGTGGACTTTATGGAGATAGGAAGGGGCCTGAAAGGGGGAAGGAAAGGGAGGAAGAAGGGAGTGGCATGACCCACATGTGACATGCACGTGCGGTGATTCCCCAGAGGATAGAGTTGTTATGGAGTGTAAACATACACAAATAAAAACAGAGAGAATTTTTTAAGATCATTGTGAATAAATACATTCAGACGCATTGAACACTAAGCTCTTGGGAGACTTTCCAAACTACTTTCCGCAGCATGCTGAGGTTGGCAACACGTAGTAGGCACACACCTTTGGAGCTCTCCTTTGGTAGTGATACTTTTATCAGGTCAGCGTAAGGAAGGGATGGCAGCTGCGACTTCAGGTGCTAAAGTGGGAAGCCTGCCAGATGGAGCAGAGGTAGCATGCTAATTCAACACGAGACCTAAGAGCTTGGCCACAGGAATACTCCTTAGTCGTGATGGACCAATAAGCCGACAGGAGGTGGGAGAGGGCAACCAGGGTCCAGAATTGGTAGAAAACTGTCAAAGAGGTTGTGGAAGGTTGGAAGTGATATTCTGTGGCTCCAGTGGAATTACATTTGTTGACTAAAAATGCGGAACGATTGGCCAACAAAACAGAACTGAGCTTACTGAAAGAAAGAAAGAAAGAAAGAAAGAAAGAAAGAAAGAAAGAAAAGAAAAGAAAAAGAAAACAACAAAAAGGGAATGGAGTGATTAGGGTGATAGAGGGGGAGAGGGAAAAAAGAGACCAAAAAGTGGTGTATATAAATATACAGAGATTCCCCAAACTGTTTGTAATCAATATGTAAATGAATATCTGTAGCAAACATACAAAGAAAAAATATAACTAAAGATTTAGGCTAAAATGGATAATTTCAATTGAGGAGAAAAGTAAGCATTTTATTTAATCTTAGATCTGGCTAACAGACATTTCTATTTAAAACAGAATGGGCTGGAGGAATGGCTCAGCAGTTAAAGTACTAGCCTAACAAGCACTAAGTCAAGCACTAAGTACCCTAATTCAACTCCCAGCACCACATTAGCTGGGCATGGCAGTGCATGCCTGTAATCCCAGCACCTAGGAGGCTGACACAGGGGGATTGCCATGAGTCCAAGGCCAGTCTGAGTCAGGACCAGTTTGAGCTACAGAGCGAGACTCTGTCTCAAAATAAAATAAAATAAAATGGTTTACATTTGATTTCATTGCAACTTCTAAATAATAAAATATTAAATTCTAATGAATAAATTAGATTTTATTTAATTTCTATTGTATTTCACTGCAACTTTAGAATATTTTCCCATTTTTATGAGGTCTTTAACCTCAAGTACCTTGAATCAAAACACACATGCTTGTTTATAATAAGCTGAAAATTCCGACCCATCCACTGCGTTGGAGTGTTTTCACCTTAAGCATTGGGAATTGCATGATATCCTAGAGAATAACAAACTAACAGGTTCCAGAAGCTTGGTGCCCAGAGTCTGACGAGAACGCACACAACACTTAGGGTCCTGAAGAATGTCCAGCTTCTCCAGGATAGGGCTGCTCCCTGCGTTAGGCACTTGTAAATTTAATCAGGGGAAAATGGTAGCCTTGCGTAGTGGTGCTGACAGTCTGACAGACGCGTGCTTCTGTCTGCATCTGTTTCTTCAGGGAGGAGAGACGGGACATAATGTTCTCCGTGATTCTGGTCCAGTTTCTGGCACTCCTCTAAGCTCTGAAGGACGGCTTGCCCTCCGAGCGGCTCCTAACAAGTATTACTTCTAGTAATGAGCAGATGTGTGCTGTAGTTACTGTTCTCCAAGTGGCACACAGACGTGTTTCAGAAGTCTACCACTTGATATGAGTCCCACTTGAACTCTTCATATCAAACCTGAGAGATTTTGTTACAGTACAGTCTCCATAATACAAGCTTTAAATATATACCCTGGCATTTAACAAATGATGTCAGCGCAAAAGGATTAGGTAGCACCCGGCCTATCTGAAGGGCAGTGGTATGAGTGATTGACTCATGGGCTAGCCAATGAGGGAAGAAGACCCATTCTGGATGAGGAGGGCAGCCAATCAGTAGACTCAATAAGAAGGAAGGAAGAAGAAAGACTGTTGCTGCTTCTTCTACTGCAAGGCTGCACCATCTTCTTTAGACCTTGACTCACTGTTCTGCATCACAGATGTGCTCCCATGTTCAGGTCTTCCACACCGTATTTGGACGCGGATTCGCCGCACAGACTCAAGCCTGCTATCCTAGAGTCTCAGACTGCTGCTCTTTGGGCTCTCACTGGACCCTCCAGCTCTCATACCGGCAGGTGGCCATTTTGGACTCTCTCTTTGGACTCGTGAGCCATCCTAATGAGTTCATATATATACATACATATATATATATATATATATATATATATATATATATATATATATTCTCCAGGAACACTAAGTAGTGCATATATAAAATCACGTTGCTTTATTCATTGGCCAAGCTGGAGCTACTTGGTCTAAGCACTGTCCCAGAGTCTTCCATTCACCCATAAAGCACACTCCTGGCACCGGTCACTGCAACTGTATTTGATTTTCTGGGTTTTACTTATTTTCTTAAAATACGACTTGATATCTTCTAAAGTACCTTGAGACCACTTCCTTTCAGATGAACATCTTGCAATGCTCAGGAAGCCGAGCTTTCCTGCCTCTTTGGGCTGGAGAAGGGGCTGACTGGCGATAGATCGGAGCAGGGGCAGACTCAGGCCGCACCGGACAGAACAAGAATTATGGCGGCAGCTATATTGGGCGGTAGTTTCCAACTAAATGGATGTCTTGGACTTGCCATCTTTCACGGTAATTGCTGTGTCCGGGAAGTTGACTGTCTCTGGAGATGAATCTATTTTAAGTTTAATGGATTAGTAGGAGCTATTGAAAGGCTGGTGAACACCTTCTCGTTGACTGTTCCAGTCCAAATAAAGATACGGCTGTACTACTGAATAGCGTCTGTGCACCCCAAAATTTCACCTCTACTCACATCCCTAAAAAGAAATGATCTTTGTAGGGCTTTATGGATTGCAAGTATTTTATACTAGCTCCGGTGAATTTGTCAGGAATAATAATTGGTTTTCTTATGAGACAGTTTCCTCTGATCCATGGGAAACCATTAACATTACCAAACTGACCATGATGCCAAGGAAAAGCCAGGAGAAATCCACACGTTTATTCGATCTGCACATGGGCTGGCCTTTACTGCAGGCATACGTGCAATTCTGCGTGAACTTTTCTATGGAAGGACTGTGGTATTCACAGGTGTAACCTTTATGGATTAATAAAGAGTTGCCAGAAATGGGTGTGGCACTGGCAATCTTTCTGAAGGACAGATGCGAATCACGTACCACTAGGTGATGAATATCATTTCCCTGATGAGGACCCAACGGGATTAGGAAGCACCCAGCCTATCTGTAGGGCAGTGGTGTGAGTGATTGACTCATGGGCCAGCGAATGAGAGAAGAAGACCCATCCTGGATGGGGAGAGCAGCCAATCAGTAGACTCAGTAAGAAAGGCGCACCCATTTTCCACTTCAGCAGCTGTGATGTCTTCTGCTTGCTGTTGCCCATTAAGAAATCTTCACGAGCCACGTCTGGCGATGCAGGCCTACAGTCCCAGCACTCTGGGAGGCTGAGGGTGGAGGATCATGAGTTTAAGCCTGTGCAACTTAGTGACTCAGCTAGATCCTGTCTCATAATTAAAAAATAAAAATCGACTGGGATTATAGCTCACTGTGAAGGCCCTGGACTGAATCCTCAGCACCCCCTCAAAAAGAGAAAATACTTATGAAAATAACCGCAACTGTTGTATTTGATATAAAGAGACAGGAAAGGTGGAAATAAAGGAGATCTTACATGAACAAGATTCCATTCAGCCTAAGAATAATTCTGTTATCCCAACAAAACAGTATGTCGTGAGGCTGGGTGTGCAACCCAGCAGTTAAAACACTTGCCCAGAAAGTGAAAGGCCCTGGGTTCAACTTCCCAGCACCACATAAGCCAGGTGAGAAGACCACAGCCATCTACATGCCAATACAGGCCCCAGATCACCAGGAACAACTGTTTTCCTGGTGTTTTTCGAGCGACTGTGGCCCTACCTTTCCACTCTCTGGGCTCCGAAGCTCTCAGACAGTAAGTTCTGTCCTGCTAAGGCATACCAGCTGTGGTCATTTCCTCTACAGCCCTAGGAAATTAGTACGCATGTTACCTGGCCCAAACTATATCAAATCAATGAGAAAATAGTTGGTATCATTCAGAATTAAAATGTAAAAAATTTCCCACAGTTAACATTTTGATGACATCATCAATAATACTATATAGGAAATTCAGAAGACTGAAATTTCCCTTGGTATGTATGATTTTAACTTGTTTGGGAAAGCTGGAACTTTACAAATCAAGATTTTAAAACCTGAGTAGAAGTTATTAAATTAAAAAATACTGACCTTTTTATTTGTTTGCTTGGTACTTTGGTACTTAGGAGTAAATTCAGGGCCTTTTCACAGATAAACCCTCAGCCCTTTTTTTAATATTTTAATTTTGAGATAGAGTCTCTCCAGGTCACTAAGTTCCTAAGCTGGGCTCCAACCTGCAACTCTTCTGCCTCAGCCTCCCAGAGCACCTAGGATTACAGGTGCTAAGAAGATATTGATTTTTAATCAAACACACTTTAGAATACTTTTCATAGTATCTAATTTTGCTGTAGAAAATGAAATAATGCAAATGATACCCTTTCCTCTAATGTTTGCTCAAAATACATAAGGTTTATGCATTTTCTGTAAAATAAAATAAAATGTTAGCATGGATCTCGCTGCCACTTGGACAAAGGTGGAAACTCATTCTGGGTTTGTATTATGTATGAGAAGTATGCAGCCCTCATAAAACGCTTTAAAACCTGGGCGAACACCACCCAGAATTGGTCAAGCTTCTTCGGCACAGTTTTTAAAGGCCTATAAATCTGTCTTTGGTTGCACCTTGGCCTGCTCAAGTCTGCCTGTATGTGGAGGCTGACTCATAAATGAAATTCTACAACTGACTTGCAAGGCGCTCGAGACCCAACACCAGCTGTCCTTCAGCCGGCGCGGGCCTCAGGCTCAAGGACTAACTACTCGGTATTTAAGGCATTGCACAGGAGAGCCGGAAAGCCAAGAATGCTGGGGGATTGAGCTTTTTTTTTTTTTTAGCCAAAGCAGATTTTAGTGTATCAGATTAGCCGAGCTCTGCAAAGGACATTGGTAAGTTGTTCCCCAGGTGGAATGGTGGAAAAGGTATTAAAATTCTTCTGTGTCTCCCCAGAGCCCCCAGAAAAAAAAATGCAACTTCTTTGCAAGACAGACCTAGACCCTGGGAGGGCCGGCCCTGATTTCCTCTGCAGACCCATCTGTCTGGCTGCAGCCATGCTGAGTTACTTGAAGAGGACATTTTCTGGCCCCTTGGCTGGATGGATAACTCTCCCTTCCTGATTTACCACAGGGCTTGTATTTTAATGAGGATAATTAATGGTGGATATGGCCGCTAAACAGACCTCAAGTCCTCAATGGCTTAACAGAAATTCCCAATTCTGTCTCTAAGGAGACTCACTCTCTATTCTCACCAGCTGGAACCCAGGCTGCAGTGTGTCCATGGTCAAGGAAGAGAGGCACTTGGAAGCCTCTGATGCTGTGTGCTTTCCAACCGCCCACAGCTAGACCTGGTCACTGTCCCCAACCCCTATTTATTATTTATTTATCTATCTATCTATCTATCTATTTATTTATTTATTTATTCATTGTGACACTCGGGACTTTTATAATGAGCTACATCTCCAGACTATCTTTTATTTTTGATTTTGAGACAGTCTCACCAAGTTGACAGTTACCCCAACTGGTAACTTGCAATCCTCCTGCCTCAGCCTCCCAGAGTGCTGGGATTATAGGCCTGTACTACCTGGCCCAGCTTGGCCCCAGTCACTCTTCAAGGATGACTAGGGTACTTCCAGTCAAGATGGCCGCTGAGTGAGAGTTAGGCACTATCTCCTCATGGACTCACATACAAAGTTGAGACTATAATTTTAAAGGCCCTGTTCCACTTAGCTAGAAGAGGAGTGAGCACCCCCACAATTGAAAGGAGGCCATGGGAAGATCAGAAATCCAAAGACAGATCAGAAGCAGAAGAAAATAGCAGCCCAGGAAGCAGGCCCAGACTGACTGAGAGCAGCTCTGAATCTCTGGCACCCACAGAGGAAAGAAAGCCTGGATCCTAGAACCTCTCACCTAGGTAAGCACAGATCCAGGAGAAGTGGGAGTTGACATCAGCTTGTAGCCCCAGAATTTGCAAATGAGCCAGTGGGTAGTGCATACCGCAAATTGCAAATGCAATGTGAGCTTCCCCTAGAAAAAGCTTCCCAGAGCCTAGATCAGAAACAGCACTTGGCAGCCATAACATGCAGTGACATCAGCAGGAGGCATTTTTTAAAAAGAGAGAGAGAAAGAGAGCCTAAGACTGAACTGTTTAGTGTTCAGGCTCAGAAGAGCACATCATGGTTTTGGGATCACCGTCAAACAGTGCCTAGGAAGAAATTGGCATAAGAGACAGTTATGGAGAGGAGAGAAAGGCCACTAAAGCTCAGGGGTCGTAGTGGGAGCATTTCCAAGGATGGAGAGCCCCACCCTCAAGGGAAGGAAGCCAGGTCAGACAGGAGAGGTGCACAAGACCCCTCAGAGGCCATTGGACTGTTAGGTCCCCACTCAATGCCTACTCCTAGCACAGAATTCAGAGGAATTTCGCTTCCCCCTACACACACACACACCTTGATACCTGTTCAAAGAAACCTATCAGCTAGACCTTTAAAGTGAAGTCCCTGGACAACAGAAACATGGGAAGAAGACAAGGCAACAGGACACCCACCGAAATACCTGAGCCCCAAAAACTAATGTCATGGGCCCTGAAATAGTGGAACTCATAGGGAAGGAAATAAAAAAGCAAATAAATGAATTGAACAGCCAGTTCAAACAAGATATTCCCAAAGAAATTCAACCAACGATCAGCAGGCTTAAAGAGGAACTTACTAAATGAATAGTGGTCCTAATAGATACAAAACTTACTGAGCATATAGAAGCCACAAATAAAAAGTTGACTGAGATAAATAAGGAAATTCAAGATATGAAGGAACATTTTGATAGAGAAGAAAAGAAATCTAGCTGAAATTCAGCCTATGAAAAATTAATTTGAAAGCAGGGAAAGTTGGCTTGAGCATTGTGAGGATAGAATTTCAGACCTTGAAGACAAGGCTGAGGAAACAAATGCCATCATCAGGCATTTCTATCAGAAATGAGCAAAGTAGCTGGATACAACAGATGTTAGATGATTCAAAGAAACAATCTCAGAACTCTGGGTGTGGGAGAAAGAGCAGAAGACAGCACCAAAGGTATAAAGAATTTATTCACTGAAATCATGCAAAAAAAGTCCTGAATTTAGACAAAGGAATTAATTTTCAAGTACAAGAAGCTTATAGAACACCAAATAATCTAAACCAGCAATGAGACTTGCCACAACACATCAAAACCTCAAAAATGCAACAGAAAAAAGAATATTAAAAGCAACAAGAGAAAAACAGACATATTATACCATGGCAAACCCATTTGAATTATGCACATTTCTCAGTGCAAACTTTAAAGCAGTTTTGCTTGAATTAAATTTTACTTTAATACAGATCCTGGAGCAAAATCTTTCAAGCTTTTAAAAGGCAGCAAGTGTCAACCCTGGTTGTTATATCCAGCAAAATTATTCCTAAAATTTGAAGAGGAAATTTAAAAAATTTCATGATCAAGAATCCTTAAAGAAATTTTTGACCACAGCATTACAGAAAATACAAATTTTTGAAGGAATCTTTGAGAGAGACAGAGAGACAAGCAATACCAAACAACATGGAGGGAAGGAAACATCTAAAGAGAAAGTGTGACAAAAAATAGACTTCAATCATTTGATTGGTATCTCACTAAAGCAACACCAGATTTCTCACAAAATCTGTGAAACTTGCCACCATAATTATTTTTATTAGTATATTAGTTTGTAAAACATAATAATTATATTCAACATGGGGAATTGGTATAAAATCTTAATCTGGATCTTTGTGTATGGTGTGTATGGACATTTAGCTGAGAGTAGAGTGGCAGAGGCAGTGTTTTTGATTTAGGATATTAGTCTTAAAAATAGTAAGAATTGGTAAGTAAGTGGCTCTTGGGGTCTTTTCCCTGAAGCAGTCATTGAGTGGCAAAGATAAAAGTTCACAGAGTCTTAGTCCATTGGCTAAGCACTCAGTCAACTATTACTTCTACCTATGACTCTTGAATTTTGCATCTCTGTTTCGTGCTCTGTAACTAAATTTGCAGTAATGATCTTACTTGTTTCTTCCTGTTCTTCTTTGGGAAAGAACTCTTTAAAAATTCTGAAATAATTAAGTATTCTGTTACATCTAATTGCTTTATGTGTCATATACTTTTGTGATATAGACTTAAGTTCATTTAATGTACAATTTATATTTTTAGTCTTATAAGTTTAGCCTAAAAATTTGATTGATGTAATGATAACCTGAGTGTTTTTTTTTATAGCAGCACAATCGATAGTAGCCAAACCTTGGAATAGGCCAATATGCCTGAGTACCAGTGACTGGATAAAGATGTGGTACATATATACACAGTGCAGCAGTACTCTGCCGCTAAGAAGAACACATCTGAGTCATTTTTAGGAAAATGGATGCACCTTGAGACCGTCATGCTAAGTGAACTGAGCCAGACCCAGAAAGTTAAATATTATATGGTTTCTCTAACATAAGAAAACCAGACCATAAAAATGTAAGAGACATGGAATAAAGTAAGAAGATGGATTTTGTGGAGAGAGATGCAGAAAGGGGAGGGTGAGGGGGTGAGAAAGAGAAAAGACGATGATATGTAAAAATTAAAAATAAAAGACAAATGGGGTGATAGTGGGAGCTGGGGGAGGAGGGAGTTGGAGGAGGGTCAAAAGAGGGAGGGGAAGGGAGTGTCTTGTGGACATGATACATATGTGCACAAAATACTCAAGTTCAATGTAAACATTATGTATCACATACATATATTACTAAAATGGGGGGTGGTGACTGGGAAGTCACAGTCTGAGTCAGGTGTCACCTCCACCCCCCCCCCCACCAAGATCGCTAGGAGTTGCTCCTTCCGGTAAGCACCTCTGTCTATGTAGCGGGAAAGCTGTGTCTCACCACAGGCAGCTAAGAACCTACCGAGACCCTCAAAGGCGGCATAAGGCCACAGGACACTGGGCCGGAGGAGAGAGCGTGTGTCTGCGTGTGTGCGTGTGTGTGTGTGTGTGTGTGTGTGTGTGTGTGTGTGTGTGTGTGAGGCGAAGGAGGCAGACGAAAATAGCGGTCACGGAAGTGACGAAGGTAGCAAAATGATGGCGTTTCCGCCTTCCCGCTCTGGCTTCCTGCTGTAGGCTCTTTTGTTTGCCTGTTATAGTTGTGTTGTCTTTGTTTTACTACAGGATCATCTGGCTAAGTGGTGCCACCTGACCCCCCCCCCCAGCCTCCCCCTCTAAAGGAGTCAGGCTCATAGGCATGTGCCCCTTTGACCAGATAACGTCTTTACTTCCAATGAGACCCTGAGGGCATGTCACATTGTAAGAGTCAGGATGACGGCCCATTTGTAATCTAAAGCAAAATTTTATATGTTAAATCGCTACTTTTTTCTACAGCCTATCATTAACTGATATTTATTCAATAACAAAATCGTATTTGACATAAAAACTGCTGTGAATACACTCATCTGAAAGATAGCCATACATATAAAGATATAAAATGTAATATAATTAATGCATTATAATATAAATATAAAATGTGTTTGCTCAAGATTAATTTGTCATATATTTAAAGTAAAAGTAATGTTATGGGAAAACTATACAAGCACTAAATTCAATGTACAGAGTGTCCCCAAAGTCACCATACATAAAACAAATTAATAAGCTTTTTGGACATTCTGCAGTGCACACAGTTCTTTGTATTTCTATGAAGTGTAACCACTAAGAAAATACGATTCCTCAGGTGAGCAAAAGTAGCTCACAAAACTCAAGTGTCTCACTCCAAGTAACTGGTCCATGGTGGTTTAAATAGCAAGGGTCCAAGCAGGATGTGATGATTCACACCTGTGGTCCTAAGACTCTGAGAGGCTGAGGCAGGAAGATGGCTAGTCCGAGCCCATCCTGGGGAATGGGTAATTTAGTGACTTAGCAAAACCTTGTCTCATAATTTAAAAAAAATAGAAAAAGGATAGAGGATATAACTCACCACTGCGTTTAATCCCGAGAGAGAGAGAGAGAGAGAGAGAGAGAGAGAGAGAGAGAGAGAGAGAGAGGGTCTTAGAGATGAGATTTCTTGACTGTGCTGCAGTCGGCAGTCTCCGATGTGTAAGAACAGAGCATACATTATATGTGTCCTGATAAATAAGGAAGCAAGAAAGAAAAGGGGACATCATTTTGGAAAGAACAGTTGAGCAAAAGAGAACTTGGAGTTTTGCCCCAGAAATTTTAACTGCAAACCTTTGTTTGTTTGTTCATAAAGTATTTATTTCCCAAGGACCTGGAAACTGTCAGGAGTTTTCCATTCCCCCAACCCCCACCAAGGGATTGCTTTTCCCTAAGGGCTGAGATTTGTACACATTACAAGGCACAATTGTCAAGCTTTTCATATATATATATATATATATATATATATATATATATATATATATATATATTTCTAGCAAGGCACCAGGGCTTCAGGGCTTGCCACTTCTAACCAAACACACCTTCTCTGAGTGGAAATGACTCTCAAGTGTGAAGCGCCGGATTTAGAGTCCCATGAACTGGCGCATTGCACTGTGAAGAAGGCGTGCGCATATCATTGATTTTTACCGCGATAGCCTCACGGTTTACAGATGTGCGATTGATGCCGACACTGCTGCTCTGCGGGTTTTTCAGATACTGAAAAGACTTCCAGGGAAGTAGGGGTGGGCCCCTCCGAAAAGCTGGGTGGCCAGGTCTGTCACAGAGCCCTCTGGCTCTTGCCTGGCTAAAAATAAGGCCATCGCTGAATGGCAGGGGTCTGCTACCTTCTCTCCTCAGCGGGGAGCTGGAGCTGGGCAGGACAGGGCCAGGCTGTGTCCCTTTGGGAACAATGTCCCTGCTCTTGGCCGAACTGATTTCCAGCCTCGTCGGCAGGAAGGTGTGAGAGATATCTGAGGGTTTTATGTTGCTGTCCTGGGATTTGCTGTGGAGAGTGGGGCGGGGTGTGGAATAGGCAGGGCACACAGCGTTAGAAGTATTCATGAGAAACAAAGAAAGGAAGGAAGGAAGGAAGGAAGGAAGGAAGGAAGGAAGGAAGGAAGGAAGGAAGGAGAAAGAAAGAAAGAAAGAAAGAAAGAAAGAAAGAAAGAAAGAAAGGAAGGAAGGAAGGAAGAAAGGGAAAGGGGAAACGAAGCACAGCTCTGGGTTCCCTGGGGGCCTTGATCTCTTTGTTAGCCTGTTTTTGGAAAGTTCTCTTGAGCTGTCACTCAAGAAATGCCACCACTCCAAGAGCCTCGGATAGAAGGGGAGAGGACAGGTGAGGAGTCGGGACAGTGGAAAAGCCAAAGCCTATGCCTGAAAAAGACAGCAAGTAATATTTACTAGAAGCCTGTTGGCTAGTGTTTGGTCAGTTCCAAAACTTTCACCTGAATTATAGTCAAATTGTCTCCTATAAGCAAACAATTTGAGAGAATTACTCATTTTTATAAAACCACATGAGATTTTTCTCTTCATTCGGAAGTTTGAAAAAACTGTTTTCTCCTTTATTTCTCCCATCTCATTCCCCTTTACCCGCATCCTAAGAATGGAAAAAGAGAGATCAGAAGGCAGTGTGTATATACACCAATCCCTGGAGCTGTGTGTAATCATATGTAAATCATTACCTATCACAAGCATATGCAAATGAGAATAAATAGGCAGAATGAGGTTGTACCTGCTGGTAAGCTGGCTTGTGTCTCAAAGGCAGCGCAGTGATGACTCAAGGGTAAGTGCAAACACCGTTTGGTCACCGTGCTGGTGGAGCGGAGTCGGCCTGCCCTGTAATTTTCCCCTCCACCAGTTGATGGGACTTTCAGTTTGACTTTTCATGCCTTTGTAAGGGTCTGAATTGCCCCCTCTGCATCCCAGATCTCCCGCGGGCATCAAAGGAGAGGGAGTGGGGAGGGCCAGTGCCGCAGAGCTGCAGGGGCCGCGTTTGTTGGAGCTAATTTTGAAAGAATGTGCACACAGTATGAATATATGCTTAAGGTAAACACATCATTACCATGGAGCAGTAGTACCAGCGTCACCCGTAGGGCCCCACGGAGGAGAGCTAGGGCTGGAGGGAGTGATATTGCTTGTCCTTGTGGGACATTTTTGTTCTCGGAACCAACTGAGTGCAAAGCAAAAGCAATGTTGACCGTTCAAAACCAGCGAGTGAGTCTGGAGATGGTGAACTCGAATGCAGTCAGGCTGAGCACCTTCGTGGACAGCTGTGGGGTGGGAGACAGGCGGCGACAGGGACGGGAGAGAACCTCCCCGCTTCTTGAATTCGCGATGCAGTCCCAAAGTTGCTCTCCGACTTTCCTGTGGCTCAGGCGGGGATCCAAACTCTGGAGTCAGATAAATAACAGCATAACTCACTCACAGCGTCTTCAATAATGGCCATAATTAGACGCTAACGTAAATCAAATATCTTGCCTCCAATTCCTCTGTACTCCACAGAAAGAATAAACTTCCCACTTCTAGGAGAAAATAATGTTCTGTCATAAGATCGATGTATATAATAACCGAGTAAATTGGAATTGTTTCTTTTCTCGACATCAATAATGTTCTTTATCTGGTACTAATGAATGTGGCCTCGCGTAAAATTTTATCGATCACAAGAGCGAGGGAAAAAATGGTAAGAAAAATCAGTGGTATCCTTTTTAAAAATAAATGTAGGAACAATTTGAAGGCGGCATATTAAAACCTTTGTGAGATATTTTGCAGTCAGAAAATAGCTCGTTTTGATTATGTTAAAATAATCAACATTTTCATAGTTAATCCATTTTTTAATGTAGCAAAATTCCAAATGTGTTTGCAAATGTATTTCTATTGGAATGCACATATACAAATGAGATTATATGGTACTATTTTGTTTTTTATTATTTAAAAAATAGTTATCTAGCATCCAAATAACCGGAAATTATGGCAAGCATCAAATCCCCACGTTGAAGGAGAATCCCACTCTGTGTTTCTTGTGTGAGTGACGAAGCTTCACGCCACTGGCATTAAAAACTCAAGCAGCTACGTAAGCATGTTCTGTTCTGCATAAACATGTTCTGTTCTGTGTAGCACTTTGCAGTAATTCACAACGATTTAGTGAGGAAAAAAGAGTAAGAAGAGTTAGGACAGGACCTGCTGCACACTGCACAGACGATCTTAATTTATACTCCAAAGGGTTACATTATAGCAGCATCAAGTGGCACAATCCCCACAGGGAAATTAAAACTGCTATTCTAGACACGTATCATAAACCCACTGACATCAAAGCCTAGGATTGTGGAGAAAGTTCTTCTTTGGAAAGAAAATGCCCTATACTTACCCAAAAATAAATTTTGCCCAAAGGCGTGGAGACAGGAGTTGCGTTGTAGACTGTGAATCCTTTCAACGAGATGGTATTTGGAGTATTAGCATCATCTCGCAGACCCCACGAAGCACACAATTACCTTGGAGAGAAGAGCTGGGACTGTAAGGTCTCGAGGGCTTCAGTGATGACATAAAATAAATTGCAACAATTACCCGTGTGATTTTCCAGGAGACATATTATTTAAAAACCTACTGAGGGACTTCAAGAATGAGACAGCGGAATGTCCACTTTATGAAATCGCTATTAAAGTGTGACCTAGAGGTGAAGCCAAGGTTAATTATTGGTTTTTAGCTGAAGTATCCTTCTGGTTTAATATCAGTGCCCTGGTCTTAAATATTGAGGCAAGTCACATTCTTCAGGGACAATTGCCTTTGAATGAAGAATGACAGGGCTTTGGTCCTGGCTGACCCATAGACTCCTGCAGCGTAATCCATGGTAACTCAGTTACTACGGCAACCGGGGAATACGCGCAAGAATGGGATAAGACCGTGAAATCTGATGTCATACTTCCACGAGATATAAATTGCAAATGATACTCTAAAGTAGATGTGGTCAGTGTGTGATCTAAATGATAAATGAGTTGGAAGCAAATGTGGACACAATTCTCTCCTACACATTCAGGGCGGTGGAGATCTTAAAGCCCCGTGCCTCTGCCTCCAGCAAACTTTTTGATCAACCTACTAGGCGCAGAAAAAGAAGAACAAACGTTCAGTCACAGCTCTGTCTCCCCACCCCCAACCCTACCACCCCCACTGGAAGCCCAAAGTGAGCTCATGGCATTTCTAAGAAATGATGCGGCTGAAAAAAGTTGATATTTTGAAATGTTTCTATTGGCTTGATCAACGTGAAATCCGCAACCACATCTCTTTAGTCATAGAGATTATGTAGATACTTACCAAATTCCCAAGTCTGTTCCCACTGTAGAGGGGAGGCTGCGGTCTTGCACTCCCATCGTGGGCAGCGGCTGCAGTGGTTCCTTCTGGGGGACTCCACTGCAAGAGCCCCGACTATCTCTGCTGGAGCAGAGGAGCCGCAGGGTGTGCGCTCTTGAGTGTGTGCAGTGCCTCTCCTTCGAGGGCCTCGGGTGTCTGGGCACTTTCCCATGTACGGACAAGGACTGAGAACAAGCCCTGCTATTGGTCGTGGTGTAGCAAAACTCTGTAATTCAACTCTGAGAAGTTCGTTGTGTGCGTTAGGCTCGGGGTGCAACATGGGACCTGGAAGTGGGTCTTGTGTTAGGTCTCTCTTACACTCTTTGGCTTCTCATGAACTGAAGGTGACAACTGTCACAAGAATGCGAGTTGGCCCTTGTTCTATCACTGGCTCTGCTCCAGTGTGTCTTTGGGTAAGACCCACGACCAACCTGGAGACAAATGCTGTGGCCATTCCTCCGATTTGCAAAGTCTCCAAGAGGAAAGGACGTGACCCCAGGGAAGGAGAAAGAGCAAACACTGAGCATGGGCAGCCATGTTTCCATCCTTAGTCCCAGCTTAGATGTAGGGGTTGCCCCCGGTGTTCCCAGAACCCCTTGCACCCCGCTGTTGCCATGCCCTGGCCTGCCCTCCATCCACACCCTCTCTCCTGCAGATCTCTGCAGACCACATGGGTCTGCCTCTGCCAGTTTCCAAGTCAGCTGACTGTGGGCTGCTCTTCCTTTTCCTTTCGGATCTGTTTACACAACAATACAAACCCTGCCTCACCTATTAAGAGAACATAGAAGACAGCATATTTGCACTTTCTAAGAGGTTGGATTCAAAAAACCATGCCGCCCTTGGACAGCTGGAGTCAAGCCTTCATTCAATAGGAAAAAAAAAAGTATTGAGCACCTACTGGCCAATTATGACTTTATTCAAGGGCCTGTGAGCTGCTCGTGAAGGAATTCAAATGGCACCCACACTAAACAAGCAGGAGCACACGTGAGAAGTACGCAGTCTGAGCGGAGTTGAGAGGCAGATCTGAGGAGGGCTCAGCAAAGGTGTCCTGGAGGAAGGGCGGAGCCTCCTGTAGGGGAGGAGAGTGCCCACGGGGTGAGGAGGAGGGTGGCCACTTGCTGGGGAAGGAGTGTGACTGTGGGGTGGGATAGAATTGTGTCCACGCGCTGGGGGAGGAAAGTGGTCATGTGGTAGGGAGGAGAATGGCCACATCGGAGGGGAGGGGTATGGCCATGGAGTAGGGGAGTGTGGCCACGTGCTCGGGAGAAGCGTGGCCACATGGTGGGGCTGGGCATGGCACTCGTGGACCACAGCATGGAGTTGGTGTTCCATTGTAATGCCCCTTCCCAACTCTCTCCACGGGGCGCTAGGCAGGCCAACACCAGTTAGCTCCAGGACACCCCCGCAGGGCCACTGGATTAGCTGCCTATTGACATACACAATCAATGCACCCCAAAACTATGACATGATGCATGATTTTAAAAATCCAGTAAATAGCTACATATTTTTAAAATTCATTACAGTAAAGAACACATTGCCATTAATCTCTCTCCAAACTCGGCCTTTTACTCCAAACACACCATCCTGTCATTCTTGCCTCTTTCTGGAGCAATTCTAGAAGTCATTTTCTGTGTGTCTAGTTGTGCTGTCCTAGTTACAGTGTTGTCCTGGCTGCCTCAATGTCCTGAGACAGTTCAAAACACTGACCTTTCGCGGTCATGTTGACGATGGGGAGGAGCCGAGAGTTCCATGACGCCCGACCATTGACCGAGGTGGAGGGGGAAGCGCCGACAGTTCTGTGAGCCCGCCTTGCTCTCGGTGTGGCATTCACTCTGCTACTGAGCACGCCTCATACTGACATTCGTGAGAGAGGATTTCCAGAACTGCTTCAGAGAGTGGCAAGAGCAATGGATGAGGCTGAAGCCAAGTAGAGGGGTTCCGAGCGGGATTTGGGGCTGTCTTCCACTTTACACAAAACTTGGCAGTCTAAACAAACACATTATTTCAGTTTCTGTAGTTCCCTTTGTCCCAAGGTAGCCGTCTGTCCCAACTGAAGGGACCCGAGAGAAAGACAAGACAGAGGGCAGGCCCAGAACCCCCCTCTGCTGGCCCGTCAGAGGTGGCTGCTCCAGGGGCGGCGGCAAGGGGGAGACACTCACGCAGGAGACTACGTGCTCCTGTGAGCTCATCTTAGAAGTGACATTTGCCATTTGCTCTCTCTCAGAAGCCCAGGAAAGGGAGGAGACTGCCAGCCCCGAGGGCCTGCCTCGAAGGCTGCCTGGCACAGAAGTCCCCCTAATGAGGCTCCAGGTGGCTGGCACCAGAATGCTGGGCTGCAAGAGCAGAGGACAGCAGTACCGTCGTCCCTCAATGACAACAGTAACTGCAGGAAACGTTTAGCACACATTTCCTAAAGCCTCGGTATGGTGGTAAACTTACTTCAGTTAAACCCTTATTATTTAGTGGAAGGGGAACTGGGGAGTGGCCCCAGAGCCTTTGCCTGAGCTATGTCCCCAGTCCTCTATGTACTTAGTCTGAGAAGTTTAAGGGCAAGAGCCTTCTTTCTCATCACTCGGTCCCCACAAGATCTAGAGAGGAGCTGAGATGGCTTCTCCTTGCTGGGACATAATTCTCAGTGCACATGACTTACAAGAGGGAAGGTTTGGGGCTGGAGGAATGGCTGGCCTAGCAAAAGCTTAGGCAGGTGCTAAGTACTCGCTAAGTACTTGAGTTTGATTCCCCAGCACCACATAGCCAGTAGCAGTGGTGCACGCTTTTTACCCCAGCACTGGCACTTGGGAGGCAGACACAAGAGGAATGCAGTGAGTCCAAGGCCAGCCTTGGGCTTCATAGTGAGTTCAGGACCAGGCTGGGCTACAGAGCGAGACCCTGTCTCAAAAAAAAAAAAAAAAAAAAAAAAAAGGCAGGCTTATTTGGGCCCACAGTTCTAGGAGATCTCATCTGACCCTGGCAGCTGGCAAAGCTGGAAGGGCCTGGTGGAGGACCCACCCAGTGAGCAGCTGCCCATGCCATGGCAAAGAAGACAGCCGAGAGACCGCGTGGAAGATAGCACCTTACCGCTGGCCATGCCCATGGACCTGCCCCTTCCAGCCTGATTTCCCCTTAAGGATTAACTCCCATGATGGAATCGCCTTCCAAACACCTGAGGCTTCTGGGAGACATTCCAGAGCCAAACCACAACGTGCACCTAGTCGGTGAGGACCCACCGTGCCAGACCACAGCTGCGGGCTGGACTGGCCTGACTCGCAAACCCAGACATGAGGCCGTGAGCAGGAGGAGTTAACACGCCCTCTTCAGGGGGCTTGCTCACCTTTTCTGTTTTTCATTTTCGTTTTTGAGACAAAATCGTGCTGTGTGGTCCAGGCTGGACCTGACCTCACTATGGAGCCCAGGCTGGCCTCGAACTCACAACAATCCTCCTGCCTTGGCCCTCCAAGTGCTGACATCACAGCTTAGTCTTTGCTCTTCATGTAATTGATATTTGAGGTTTCTCATAGCAGAGAACCATGTGATATGTAAGCCTCGGTGTCTAATTTAGTTCACAACACTACGGTCTCAAGTTGCATCCATTTCCCTACAGATAACGCAACTGCAGCATTTTTACAGCAGAGTAGTACTCCGCTGGGCACATACACCACTCTGTTTGGCCCACTTGTCTTGTGCTGGGCGTCGGGGCCACCCCACAATTTAGCGGGCATGAGTTGTGCTGTCATACCCAAGGCTAGGCAGGCGTCACTGTAGCACGCAGTGTTCAGCTTTTTCAGGAGGACGCCCAGAGGAGGTGTAGCTGAGCTACATGAAATGTATGTTCTCGGTTCTCCGGGGATCTCCAGGCTGGGGCCCTAGAGGTGGCACCGGTCACTGTCCCACTGGCACTGGGGCCAGGCTCCTCCTTTTCCCCAGCAAGCTGCCTCTTGAGTCTTTCTCGACAGCCATGTGGACTGCAGCAAGATGGACTCCCGCTGCAGCCTGCATTTGCGCATCTCTCGCGCCCAAGGAGAGAAGGGCTCTCGAGCACTGTGTGGGAGTGCAGCTCCCGGGCACAAGGGTCCTGTCCCGCGACCTGACCACCTCCTCAGAGCCCCATCTGCCCACACCATCCTGCAGGGCTCAGGACTGCGGGATGGGAGTTAGGGGCACGACACCGACACTCCTGCCATCCCAGCCACGTCCCACACCCACGTGGAGGTAAGGGAAGGGCACACTTCTCCTCCCACAGCCTCCGGTGTCAGGCTCCCAGGCCTCCACAGCCAGAGCAGCAGGCTCTGCCCACCTGTCCTCCCGGGGGCTAGTGGGAGACACACTGTGACCCGGCAGAGAGAAGACTGAGATGGGCTTGGGTCAGACAGAAAGAGGCGTCTTCAAGGTCACTGGTGAGCCGGCAAGGACGCATGCATCTCCACCCGGCTCCTGATGGCCCCAGGTTGGTACTGGATCACTACCTGGTCCTCTTTCTGTGACTGCCAGTCATGGTGCCTTCATGGCCAAGAATGAAGCCAGGTCTGGTGGCTCAGGCTTGGAATCCCAGCCCCCTGGGAGGCTGAGGCAGCCAGATAGCAAGTTTGAGCCCAGCCTGGCATCATAGTGACTTAGTGAGACTCCTTATTAAAATAAAGGTTTTTTAAAGGAGGAGAAGCTGAGGGTGTAGCTCAGTGCAAAGCCCCTGGGTGCAGTTCTCAGTAACAGACATACACAAAAACAGAGGATAGGGCAGCCGAGTGCCTGTAATCCCAGCACCCTGGTATGCTGAGGCAGGAGGATCTCAAGTTGGAACACAGCCCGGGCAACTTAGAGGCTTAGTGAGACCCTGTCTGAAAATAAAAACAAAACAAAACAAAACCAAAAAAGGCTAGGGACGTAGCACGTGGGAAGGCCTGGGTTCAATTCCCAGTGCCAAGAGCAACAAATAAACCAGAACTGGGGGAGAGGGGACTTAGATCTCCTTGGGGGCTAGAGGAGTCGGAGCAGAGGAGAAATCCTGTGAGATCCTGGGGAGCAGCTCGGGCACCCCGCGATGATGTCAGGAAGATGCCCACTTCCGCCCAGGAGCCTCATGCTACCTGACAGTGGACCCACCTGGCTTCCAATTGAGTGGATTAGCAAGAAGGATTCTGAGGTCCTGGTCCGCCAGCTCCAAGCACAGGAGAGGATTCTTTGTGCTCCATTGTCCTCAGCTGTTCCCCAGAACTGGGTGTCTTACTCAAGGCCACAGAGCTGCCAGGGAAAATCACACAAGGCTGCCAAGTCCCCCCAGGTGGAAAAGCATCTGGAGGTGACAGAATCATTTCAAGGGTCATCAGCACTTTTATTTTTTTCCTTAGCATTGCTCAGGAAGTCATGCTTTATCCAAATGTCTGAACTTGGGATAATTGAGGAATTACAAAACTGTTAGCCCAGGATCCTGGCATGGGCGGGAGTGAGGGCACCCTGACGCTCTGGCCTGCACTGGAAACACACAGCTTGCTTTGCAAGGTGTAACAATGCCGTTGCCAGCTGCCAAGGACCCAACTCTGCCAGGATGAAAGCGCAATCCCCGTCCCTCATCGGCGCAACGATTTTTCTTTCACGCCGGAGAGCTGTTAAAATCAAAGTCTGTAGCGGGCAGGAATGTTTGATTCTGCTCATGTGAATATTGTTATTTTTATACTCTTGATTATTTTCTTAATCTACTTTTCAGCGAACTTATTTTATCAGCTGAAAAGCTGGAAATTATCCTTATGGCTAAATACTTTGCTGTTTATTATTTTACTTATTTTTTTAGCCAAACCCTATGATAACATTCTAATTTGATAATGTTCCATTAAACACATTGATAGGAGACAGAAAAACACAGCAACTAAGGAACGTGTGAGTGACTCTCAGTGAAACGTCCTCTCCAGCTTGAAAACCTTCTACTTTGCTTTCGGAGCTTCGGTGTGTCCGCGATAAATGATTTATATTCATAAGCTGTAGGTACATCTGTGTACAGATTTCGAGAAGCATAAATTAGGGGAAAATGTCATCTGGGTACTGTTCCAAAGAAAATGAGGACTCACAAGCCCAGTTCCAACACTTTTCGTTACAATCAGCTAATTTGCCCTCTTCTCTCTATAAAAGGCACAGGAGAACTAACCCTAACCCATGACAGTGACGTCTTCATCAGGACAAGAGTGGCCAAAGACAATTCACAGCACCGCAAGCGCAGACGTCCAGAGCTTGGGCTGTGAGTCCGTTTCCTCCACAAATAAAACTAATGTACATGCTTTCTGATCTAATGTTTAGAATACGGCCAGTAATCAACCTGGATCTCATCATGTGAAAGAATAAACTTTCTCCCAAGCAAGGGCCAGGATATTAGCGTGCAGGCCGTGAGCCAGGCCCAGTGGCACAGGCCTGTTGTTCCAGAACTCTAAGAGGCCAAGGCAGGAGAAACACAAGCTTGACTCAAGCCTGGGCAGCTTAGTGACTTAACGAGACACCGTCTCAAACTCAAAAATAAAAATAGGTTGAGGTTGTAGCTTTGGGCCAGGACCCTGGGCTCAATCTCTATAACAAATAAATAAATAAACCACAAAGAAACTTAGGCTTTTGTCCTGCTTATGGCATACTTTGCGATGAAGAAGAGAAACTCAAAATAGTCATTTGCCCGTGATAATGTGCAGGTAGAGAACTTAAACTGTGAAGACCACCAGATGAAGCCACCTTGGACAAGTATTTTTATATTTCCATTACATTGAAATCAGCATTTCTTTGGTAAATATGCATTTTTGTTGCTTTGGTTTTGGAAGATGAAACTCCTGTGATACTTAAGGTTTAAATTTAACTTTTAGAAAGTGGCCATGGAAGCTCTGAGCATCTGTGTTAGTATCCGAAAATAAATACTGGGCAGAAACCGGAACACAATAAGGTTCGAAATATTTACACAGCAAGTCTAAAGTAACCAAGTGTACAAACGTCTTGAATTAAAGAGGCACAAGTTTGAAACGAGATGCCCCAATGCTTTTGAAAGCTTAGCATTTCTCTGTCCCAGACACAATCTTTCCGAAGAAGTTCATGCCAAACAATTAGAAAAGAAAACACATCCTTACTAGCCACGTGTATGTTTTTAAGTTTAGTAGCCATTTATTTCTCCTGTGATGTTATGAAATTTTAACTTTCTGTTACAAAAACTTGTTGGTAGCAGAACTTAAACCGCGCATGTTGGTGTGACCTGTATTGCCAGCTCTCTCGGAGGCTGAGGCAGGAAGATCACAAGATTGAACTCAGACTGGGCAACGTAGCAATTCAGCGAGACTCTGCTTCAAAATTTGAAATTTTTTATAAGGCTGAGGATGTAGTTCAGTGCAAAGACCTTCGGTGATGGGTTCAAAACCCATGACCACCAAAGAGAAAGAAGGAAAGAAAAAGAGAGAAGAGAAATACTATTATTCAGCACAACACCAAGTGGCATGATCATTTCACTGTGTTTAATGGGGTGGCATTAATTTTTATTTATTTATTTATTTCGCTATGTAATGTAGTAAGTAGTGCAATATACTGGACATGGTGAAATCGTGTTTAGAGAACTGTGGGGGATTCGGGTTGGGTCGAAGCCTATCTAGCACATGTCCAAGACACTACGGTGGAGGAAGGCAGGACAGCTGTCCCTGGGAGGCCGTGCCTGTGCAGAGGCCGAAAACACGGGAAACCTCTGTGCCTTCTCTCAGCCTTACTACAAACCTAGAACCACTTTAAGAAACAAAGGCTACTTCTTTAAACTTTTAAAAATTATTGTGTTTAGTATATAAATTAAAATGTTTATATAAAAACGTTTTAATCTCTACATCTGTTTTCTAAAGGACACGAAGGCAACAGTCTGACAGAGAACAGCGGGAAGTTTGTTTTTCCTCACATCTTTCCTGACTGAACGTTTCCAGAAAGTTTCTTTTTAGAGCCGTGTATTCTGAAAGACTGGTTTCTGTAGGTGTTGCTGTCCTGACAGCCCAAACGGCCCTTTGTGGTTTCTTTATCTTCCTATTTCCGCTATGGAAGGGTTTTACACTTGACATGGACAGCCTCCTTCTTAACCAGCTTTTTTTTTCTTTTACTCTTTTCTTTAGTATTTCTAACCACTACCATCTAGACTTGGGTGGCGGGGAAGGAGAGCTGAGCCTTCAGGGCCTAAAACAGTCTTAGGGCATGGAAACTGCTCCACATTTACAACAATAATAAATATCAACAACGTAAAAACAATGGAATTTTTTTAATTTTTAAAAATGGTAGTAAAAGTCTCTGCCATGAATTCCCACCAAAATCCTCCCCTTTGCTTCCAACACACGCACCCCACTGTTCTTACTGTGTTCTGAAGCTGCTCTGGAAGTCCTCTTGCCTGAGTGCCTTCAGTTACTCTGTCGTGGCTGCTTCCATGGCCGTCTGAGTGGATTCAAAATTTTTCCTTTTCTTGCTCATTTTGACTTTGGGGAAGAGCCAGAAGTCACATGAAACTAGATCCAGTGAATCAGTAGATGAGGACACACGGATTTATTTGCAGAAATTGCTGTACCAGAGGCGATATGTGGCAGGGATCAGTGTCAAAGTGGAGGACAGAATTGTTTACATTTTTTCATGCCATTTACTACACACGTGGTGTCTTAAACTCTCTGATAAGCCCTTGTGGTATTCAGAGCTCACCATGGTGATGCTGGATGCAAACCCAGCTCACACGGTTCCATTGAAGTAAAAAACACAACCTACCTCACCTTCACGTTAAACCTCGATTGTTTTGCTTTTTTTACCACGAGGAGAACTGGGTGGCTCCCACCGAGAGCTCTGAACCTGGGTCTCAGGCTCATAGCGTTAGATCCCACTTTCCTCTCCCATCATGACTGTCTTTAAAAAGCTGCAATCTGAAGCCCCACAATGGCACAGCTCCAATGAAACTGACAAAATTTCACCCTAGTGCATTGCTTGTGAACGGTAACCTGCAGCACTCTTCGAACATGGCTCCTCCCCGCCGCAGCTCACGCCGACGGACCAAGTTGGAACTTGTCACAGAGCACGGTTCTGCAGCCGCACTGACGACATTTGCTAGTTATCTCTCGTTTATTTCGTCAGACCACCATTCGCCACCTACGTTCCAAGAGGACAGTTAACCCGAGAGAAGGAAGGATTGGCAAGGAGCCTGGTATGTGCCTGGCACCCACAGGGGGATGTTTGATAAGGGGAAGAGTGAAAACAAAGCAACTTCTCTTCCACTCACTTCCACCCTGCACCGGTTATTCTTTCACACTGATGATAGACCAGATGACGACATAAGCGAAAGCTAGCGCTGTGTTCCCCAGAGCCTCTGAGGTTCCCTTGGCTGCCGGACGCTAGCTTCCTTCCTGTGTCCCTGTCTCTACTTGGCATTTTGCTCTTAGCATAAGGGACGTCAAGCCTATCGGATTAGGATTCACCTTAATAACCTCTCACCGTAGCTTGAAGGCATCTGTCAGGACTACGGTCTAGATCGCAAATGGATCCCCAAAGGCTCATGAGCTCAGAGATGGAGCTTTTGGAAGGTGATTGGATCATGGGGTGCCATATTCACTAGTGGATTGATCCACTGGTGAATGCCTGGTTAAGTGTGCTCTCGGGAGCAGGGACTGGCTGGATGGGCTGTGTCCTGGAAGGCGTGTCTTTACCCCTGGGTCCTCCCTTCTATGAATGCTTCCTGCTGGCCTGGGGTGAGCAGCTGTCCTCTGCCACATCCTCCCTCCATGAAGTTTCTCCCTTGGATCCAGCTAAACATGAACTGACCCCCCAAAACTGTGAAGCAAAATAAACCCCTCCACCTCCAAGTTGCAGTTCTTGGGCCTTTTACCAACTGACTGGAAGATGAGCAGCGCAGTCCCCCTTTCCATGTGAGGTCACTTTCAGGGAAACCAAGGGTCAAGACGTAGACCTGTCTCATTGGAACAGAGTTCGGCTCATAGTACAGGCTTTTCTTTAATGGAAGTCTCCACACTTTGGAACTGTCCCTGGATAACCATGACAACCACTCTGACTCTGGCAACAGGAGCAACAAACACAGAGAATAAAAACAAATAAACTCCCTGATGGTAATTTAGAGAAG
This sequence comes from Ctenodactylus gundi, assembly GCA_004027205.1. Classification (NCBI taxonomy): domain Eukaryota; kingdom Metazoa; phylum Chordata; class Mammalia; order Rodentia; family Ctenodactylidae; genus Ctenodactylus; species Ctenodactylus gundi. The sequence goes on from PVKB01004761.1 coordinate 96,599, forward strand.
CTTAAAATATGTTTTTTTTTTTCCAGAAGGACTCACTTTGAACGAGTCTGTTACAAGAAAATAAATCTCTACATCTTGACTCTATTAAAGTCAATGCATTGTATTTCCTGGATAAGTTTTCAATTGCCCAACTTCAGATAGTCATCACAGAGAAAACAATCTAATATTCATCCATATTGAAATGTTGAAAAATTAGTGTTTTGGCCCAAAGGTGGGAAGCCTTGTAACATAACAGGTGTGCATGAGGAGCCTGGGACATATGTAGGGTGCACACTGGGGCTTCTGCAAATCGCCATTTAATCTCTTGCAAAGAAGGACAGCTTTGAAAGCTCACACTAGCCAACAGCATTCACACAGTGCGTCTGTTAATTCTGTTAGTTGTGACATGTCAACTTAAATGGATTTTTAAAATGCCTAGCAGATCAATAAAGCCCATTTCTAGGTATGACTGTGGATGATTGACATGTAGACTAGCAAACTGAGAGGGCAAGGCCCACCCAGGATGTGGGTGGTGCCAACCAATCAGCTTGTAGCCAGGATGGAATGCCAAAGGAAGGAAGCAGGCAGTGCATCTGTCTGGAAGAAGCCCCATCTTCTTGAGTGTGTTTGTCCTTTATGGCCCTCAGTGATTCAACTGACTGTGGGCGTGAACCAAATCTGCTAACTATTTCACAGCAGCATTTACAGCACTTCCTTATGTAACCAGACCGTGTGACTGACCATTACACCCATGGAGAAGCCACACATGTGAATGTGCCCACAAGGAACCAGCTCATAAAGAGATCTTGGCTGAAGACACATCACCCTTTTCCTAACACAAGGGAGGCAATGAGACCGCTAAAGACAGGGAGTGGCCAGAAGAGGATCTGTGACCAAGCCACAGCCCCGCCCACACTCCATGTCTGTGCTGTGAATCCTGGGGCAGCTGATGAGCCAGAGCAAGGACACAGAAGGCGGCTGGGGCGTGACCCATTTGGAAGAGCTAGCCCAGCAGGTACCAGGCCTGGGTTCAGTCACCTGTGCCAAAAAAGAGAAAATTAAGAAAGAAAACCAGGAGTGAAATTTTCTAGAGCCAGAGGAAAAGGTGTTTGACGAACAGGGTAGGCCACGTTATTGAGGGTGTTCCGAGAGTTTCATAGGAGGGAGAGATAACACTCACCCTTGGATCTGGCCCACGTGGGACAATCAAGGGAAGTTAAAAGAGCACAATTATGGAAGGCCAACAGAAAAAAAGAAATAGAAAAGGACAGCCTGGCCTAGAGCAGAGGTTTGAAGAAGACTGTTGAAAAAGTGGTGGAAACCTGTAGGGATTTTCATGACATGTAACAACCACCTCAGTATTTAATCAGTAGGGACCCTGGGAAGCATGGGTGCTGTGGACAAAGGTGAGTTTTAATTCAATCACCATGGCTACCAGAGGAGTGTGATCTGGGGAGAGGCAGGTGAGGAGTCTGTTTGGTAAGCTGTCAAGGAAAGGGGTGACACTCACGTGAAGTAAAATTGCCATGTGTTTCCTCAAATGTAGGTATAGGGAAAAGACAAACCACCAGCTTGTGAGGTGGACCAGAGAGAGAAGGAGAACGCGCCAGGGAAGTCAGTTTCTTCTGCTCCTTTGGTGTTTTGTGGCTGGGGTGGGAGCAGGTGTGGTGAGGTGCGGCCTCCTTGAGTTGGAGGTGTCTGTGGGACAGTGAGCAGGGAGCAGAAAGTTCCTTGCCAGGCTGAACGTGACACTTGGCACCATGGTGTTGGTGGCCCTGAGAAAACCAGTGGCGAGGACACAGCCCTGGCAACTTCCAGAGTGACCATGACCCACGGGGTGCTCCTGGCTCCTCCTGCTGCAGTGTGGGCCTAGAGAACATTCGGCTGCTGTGGAGCAGCTCTCTGGGGACTAGAGAGGAGGAGACTGGCAGATACGATTTGGAATGTGCCAACAGCTCCCTCTTCTAGCTCTCCGCACACCTCATAGTTGCCAGGGTGTGCAGGATGCGTCTTCATGATACTCTGGCCTCCAACTCCAGATTTCTTGCTGTGAATCTTAAATTAGCACCTGCGGAGCTTCTGCGTTATGTCAAAGCCAACTGGTGGAGAAGGTGATGTTAATAGGCTGTGACGTGTTGTTACGTCACCTGTTAGGCTAAGAAGACTGGCTCCTGAGGAGACACGTTCAACTTGTCTGGCAGAACTAAGAACAGCACACAGATTGCAAGCAAAAACAGGGACTTGGCAAAGGCAGAGAACGAAACTGACCGCAACACAGAGGGGCAGGTTGACTCTTAGGTGGTAGCCCAGAAGCCTTCGCTCCTGTTGCCCAGGGCCCTCGCTGCCTGCACAAGCACACTGAGGAAGCTCTCTTGGTCCAAAGCATGGGGTGCTTTCTTGGCGTGGGTCCCAGAATCTTCCTGCGCCATGTGCCTGGAGGGAAGAGAGGCTGGGAAAGCGGTGTCATTCATATATTTGGAAGTGTGCTGGGTATGAACGAGAATGAGTCATTTCTTCACTTGGGCCACAGGTAAGTGTGGCTGAACATTCTTGACGTGTGTGTCCCTTCTGTCCCTAAGAGGTTTTCGGACTTGTGTTAATTCCGTGCAATGTGGAAATGAAGTACGGGTGAAGACAAGAGAGGGCAGGAGTCAGTGCTGAGCGTTCGCCTACCTGACCCAGGTGGAAGCTTAAGTTTCAGGTGCTGGGAAAGCAGGGAGGTGATCCAATCGCACAACGAATCTGAGAGGGCTCACCGATGAGCAGCTGGATTCATGGAGAAAAATGTGGCGTCATCTGTGAAGACAACCTCATATAGACAGGGCAACGTGTTGGAGAAAGATATTTTTAAAATGTGGAACATCTGCAAGCATGTTTGCTTCATATGTTGGAACAAAATGACAGGAAAGTGCAGAAACCAGCAGAACAATCAGCGATGCCACCACCATCAGCAGTGCCCATGTTCTGTACTGTTTTGGGTAAAGCAGGTCATCCTTTTCTCTTCGGCCTCCGGCCACGTTCTCCACCGTGCACAGACAACCCTGCCGGAATTTGATGCGTGCATTTCCTGCCCACGTTACACATGCACAAAGCATACACTGCCGGGACTGAAAATGTGCACATGCCTCTCTATACACTATTGTACGGTGCCCTGTAATCCCGCATCTGGCGGTTTGGAATCCAGTTGTATGTTTTTGAGTATCTGTTCATGGTGATATTCATCCATCTCAGGCTTTCAATTATCATGCGTTCATTCCCACTCCATTGTAGGAATGCACTTCTAGTTCCCACAGCTTAATTGCTGTACATTCATTTTAATTCCACAATGTCAAACCATTATATTTTCCGTCCATTCTTCGCATGGCAGTGAATACCTCGGCTCATTTCCTGCCATACGCCAGCGCCAGCGTGAATTTGCCTGGGATCTACGCCTCGGGATAGAATTGCAGATCTGGAACGTAATGACCATTACCAATTTGCTCCCTAAAGATACGAAGCCCATCTACAATTCCCACAGAACACATCAGAATTTTGGAGGCTCCTCACAAAGAGAGGGAGGCTGCTTGGTTTGCCAAACCTCAGGATTGCATGACAATTCAGGCCAGCAATTTGATGAATAAGGGAACGCTTCCCCAAGCACAGAGAACTGGTAGCTGCTTGTGTCACTGTGAGCCAAATGTCACAGGAGCATCTGTGACGCCTCCATAGCTCTGACCATCGCTGGGGGTGAACTGCGTTTCTGGGGCTCAGTGCTCTTCTGCCGACAGAATGTGAACACAGAGTGATGTGTCACTTTTTAAAAAGATTTTGTTTTATTTTTACAAGACTAAGGATCGAGCCCAGGGCTTTCATACTAAGCCACATCCCCATGGACCCCGTTTTTTCTCTTTTGAAACAGGGTCTCGCTAAGTCGGTAAATTGCCCCGGTGGAGCTTGGACTTGTTATTCTCCTGCTTCAGCCTCCCAAAGTGCTGGGATTTCAGGCCTGTACCATTGGCCTGGCTTAAACAGGTGTGCTACAAGCCAGCCTAGGGTGCACCAGTGTCTGTGCGTGACCTCTACCCAGCAGTTGTTCAGAAAAAGGGCGATTCAGGGCAGGTTGCAGAGGAAGGGCAGCAGGGAGCACAGGTGCTGCCAGCCACAAGGAGCACAAAGCAGGAAGGAAAGAGCACTTCCGGCTGGGATGCCTTCCACTGGCCCTTGTTACCGCAGCACAGCCTCGCCTGTCCTGATTGACAACAGACACTTCCAGGAGGGAGGGAGGCAGCCATGCGAGCAGCCATAGGGAAGCGCAGTGAAGGACACGGAGGAGAAAGAGCGACAGTGCGTGGAGGGCAGTTTCCAGGGCTTCCCGCCTCCTGTGGGAAGGGGGAGGTTGTGTCTCTGTTCACTTTGTTCGTCAGCTGCTCAGAACTCTACAGCTCCCTACAGAAGCGAGGAAAGCGGAAGAAAACCAGCCTCCCAAGGTAGCAGAACACAAGGCATAATCTGCACGCCCAGAAGGCTTTCCTTCATAAAATTCTCTATCTTCAAACCTGGGAGTCCCAGTCTAGAGAATCATTTAATAGTTATCTTATCTTTGAACATCTCGATGCATTTTAGATTTTAAAAAAGATCCAATTTTATAATTTTATATTTAATTTACTGTCATAAAAAAAAAAGATCAAGTCAGACCCGGGGATGAAGGGCTGGAATCCCAGCATTCTAGGTGGCTGAGGCAGGAGGATTGCAAGTTCAAGCCCAGCGTGGGCATCTGAGTGAGACCTTGTCTCAGAATGACACCAGCTGGCGGGGGAGGCCCTTCGCTCCCTCCCATGCACCACAAAACAAACCAAGATGGGGTCAGCACACCCAGAGAGCTTTAAGTTATTGGGAAAAGAATATTCTTTTCCTAACGCTATGTTATTCTTATTTTTAATTTTTGTTTTGAAGTGTTTTTATTTATGAAATAATGGAGCTGTTAAGTAGCAGTTGGAAAAGTATTTTTTAATCCCTTCTTTTTGCTGTGTTTGGAAGTCCTTAAGGAAAAAAAAGCAAGGATATAGGATTAGAATGCATAGACTGGAGTTACTTTAAAAAAATAATCTAATTAGAACATGTGAAATTGGAAACATGGAAAACTCACGTGGTGCATTTGTTCCAAGTTATGAGTTCTGGCCCCCAGAGTAGGAGAGGATGGAGTGGAAGGTGTCCGAAGGAGCTGCTGGGGGCAGCTGGGCGTGATAGGGTGCCTGGTGAAGCAGGAACCTGGTCAAGATCTCACGAGAAGTCCTACTGTTACACGAAAGGCAGACTCAAGAAATAACCATAAACCACAGTGGTCTTAAAATGCACCTGGAGAGCCGGTGCCTGCTAGCACAGGCCTGGCGCCCCAGCACTCTGGGAGGCTGAGGCAGGAGAATCACAAGCTGAAGCCCAGCCTGGGTAACTAAAAACCTACCAAGACCTTGTCTCAAAATCAAAACTGAGGAACAGGCTGGAGGATGAGCTCAATGTGAAGGCCCTGGACTCGATTCCCAGCACCACACACACACACACACGCACGCACACAACACACACACGCACATCTGGAGAAATCGGGTGTCACTGTAGGGACAAGAGCCCAATGTGGCCATGAATTACAGGGGAGAGAAGCCAGTGACAAAGGGACTCCAGACAGAAGGGTGCCCAGGCTGCCAGGCTCACGCTGACACCTTTAAAGCCCAACACCCAGCAAGTGGAGGGGACCAGCCTGGAGTCTTGGCTCCCCCAGCTCTGAATCAGCTGCCATCATGGATTGCAGACCGACGGCCAAGGGGCACGACATGGGTTCAGGCCTGTATTTTCATTGCCACTTTCTGTGCTCTACAGTGTCTGTCCTAAGTTCAAGACCATACACAGTAAGTGGGAATGTTCTCATGAAAACTGATACTTCAGGTCATCGACATCCCCCTCCCCACAGGCGGAAGTCAGCGGGTGGCCCTGTGGGTGGGGCTTGGCCACACTGCCCACCCAGCCGTCCCGCCCCTCCACCAGCCCCAGTCGCCTGATCATCTCCCAGGTCCTCCTGAGGGTACTGAGCAAATCAAGGCCCGCCCAGCTTGGCTGCTCCGTGTGCACCCTGCCCACATAGAAGAACCCCCCCCCCCCACCAGGAGTCAGCTCCCCGGCTGCCAAATGTCACCTGCCCTGGGCCTGGACCCACCCCGACTCCTTGAGCCTCCTTGGCTCTGCTCGCCAGTCTGCTCGACCTTTCCTGGTCACTCCGTTTTGAGGCACGGCCCACCTCCTCTTCGATGGTGACCTCATCTTCCCGCCTGCCTCTGGCTTTCATCGCTCTTGTGGACGCTTTGATAAAGCACACAGCCTTCCTGTCAGCCCTGACCCTGGCCCCTGGCCCCTGTCCTCAGCCTTGGTCAGGAGCCTGATGGACAGGACACTGGCAGCCCACCATGTCACTGAAGTTTCACTTCTCCTGGGATGTTACTCCTCAGCTATTTCATTTATCAGTTTTCCAGTTATTTTATAAAACAAATATTCAGAATAAATACAGATATGGTAAGATGATTCAAGCTAATAGGGCTAGGAGCGTAGCTCAGAGGTGAGAGCACTTGCCTAGCAAGCACAAGGCTCTGGGTGTGACTCTCCAGTGCCACATAAGCAGATCGTGGGTGCGGGGGTGCACACCTGTATTCCCAGCTCTGGGAAGCTGAGGAAGGAGGACTGCTGTGAGTTCAAGGCCAGCCTGGGCCATGTAGTGAGCTCAGGACTAGCCTGGATTATAAAGAGTGAGAAAAAACTAAACAAGACAGAAGGAGAAAGAGAGAAAAAGAAGACCAAGGTTAGAACACAGCTGTTTCAACGGTGCTTTTCACAGTTCTGATGTCACAAAAAACATAACAAAGCCACCCAAAAAGAGGCATGGACTTAGCTTAATTCTAAAATGTAAACAAGCATGCTAGTCCATTGGAGAAAAAACACATAAGCGCGCACATGTACTGCACCATACAACTCAACAAAAATATTAACTAAGGACGTTTCTTCACACCTGTGAGCTCTCTCTCCCCTAGTGTGGCAGGTAGTGAGGTAGCCCCTCTCTTCAGGGGGAATCTTGATTAAGTAAGAGCCACCACCTCCCCTCATCGGCCCTCTCGGTAAGCAACTCTGGTGGAGGCTGGAGCGACACCTGCCCGGTGCCATGATCCCTGGCTGATTCTTCCTGTTGTCGTTGACACATCTCACTTCAGTGAGCACTAGGGTAACTCCTGGCTAACTTTAATTACCACTTAGCACCTGAAAATTGATACGCTGCAGGCCAGGAAGGAGCGCTTTCCTAGGGTCTTCTATGTGGCAGAGCCGCTCGTTTCTTTGACAGGCTCATTGTGAGAAATAGACTCATCACCGCTGGACTCGGGGACATCAAATTGCAGGGAGCGCCAGCTTGCTGGCCTCAGCATGGCCAGCCCTGACAGCTTCTGAGGGCGCTGGTGCTGCTACTCCATTGTCCTCCCAGCCCTCTGACCTGCCCTTTGCCTGGTGGCCACCCCTTCGCAGGGGGCCTGCCTTAAGCCCTGCCCTCCCAGGGCCTTTGAAAGCTGTTCTTTCAGAAGTCACACAAGAGCTCGAAGCACATGAGGAATGCACAGAGAAATTCTTTTAACTTTCCCCCAAATGATCCAAGACACGCCTGTCCAACCTGAGGCCTCCGGCCTCATGCAATGCAACGTGCTTTTGAGTGCAGCCTGACATAAGTTCAGGAACTTTCTTAAAATTCTATAAGATTTTTTAAAAATTCATGTCTGTGTGTGTGTGTGTGTGTGTGTGTGTGTGTGTGTGTGTGTGTGTGCACGTACACGTGTGATACTAGAGATTGAGCCCCCACCACCTTACTACCAAACTGTGTGGTTCCCAGCTCATTTTTAAAATTTTATTTTATTTATTTACTTATTTATTTTTGAGACAGGGTTTTGCTTTGTAGTCCAAGCTAGTCACAAACTCCCACATAGCTCAGGCTGGCACTAAACTCATGGCAGGCTTCCTGTGTCAGCCCTCCCCACCACCACCCCACCCTGGGGCTGAGATGACAAGCACGCACCACCATGCTTGGTTTTTGAGGCACTGGGGAATCGAACTCCGGTCCTTGCTCTTGCTAGGCAAGGACTTTAACCACTGAGCTTAGTTTTGATTTTGAGACCCAGTGTTGCTGAGTCACTAAGTTGCCCAGGCTGGGCTCAAACTTGGGATCCTCCTGCCTCAGCTTCTCAGACTGCTGGGATGATAGGCTTGTGTCACTGAGCCTGGCTACATGTTTTTTTTTTTTTTTTTTTTTTTTTTTAATGCTTTAAATTCACAGATAGAAGGTCAGGTATACAGCTAGTTTTAGGCATCTGTTGCCCTCCTTTTTAATGTTCCAATAAAAATAATTACCAAAAAGGAAGTTTGGCTCCGTGCACACGTTACATACTGTGCATGCTGCAGATGATCCTTTGCTCAGTGTGGCTCCAGCAAGACAAAAGGTTGGATCTCATGGTCTAAGTAGACAAGACCAGCTGTCCCCACTCAGTGACCCTGCCGAAAGACAGAGGTGACAGTCAGAGCGTGGATAGTGACTCAGGAAGCTGTCGGAACTGGATCGTAAGTGAAAGCACCAGGTTCCCAGCAGCCTCGGGCACATGCCAGCTTTCTGGCTTTGTAACACATGCCAGGCCTCCCTTGCCAACACAGATATGGGGGTTCGCATGTCTCTAGTTCGTCAGTCTGGGCCTGAAGCCGTGGCCCAGGGTGTTGGCCGAGGAAAGGTTGCAAAATGGGGGCTTAGTGGAGGGCGCTTTTCAATTAGAGCTTTGCTCTGCCAAGCACCGGGCCACCACCAGCTCACTCAGCCAAGATGATACAGCCACGTGTGTGAAAAAGCGAAGGCAGTTAACTCCAGCAAAGGACAAAAGGAATCAGAGAACGGGTGGGCTGGGAGCTGTCCCTGAACTCCTACCTGAGGGGATAGGGACAGGTGGAACCCACCAAGAAGGCCTGAGGAAGAGTTCCGCCCAGAGTGGTGGAGAAAGCAGGAAACTGAGGCCGGGCCTGCACCACCGGAATGGCAGACACCTCCAGGCGTCCCTTCTGGGATGTCTGCCCAGGATGCGATGGTGTGTCACCTTTGTCGTTGGGCATCCGGGTACAAGCATGAGAGTAGTAGGAGGAGGGTTCAAAATAGTTTTAAAATGTATTACATTAAAAACACAAGGCCATGAATCCCCCTGAACACTCCCCCAAACTTCCGGCCCTTGTCCCTGCCGCTCTCTCCCCGAGTGTCTTAACACACAGTGAGTGCTCAGCTCACGCGCAGCGCCACCCGGCAGAAAGGCAGGCTTGTCAAGACCAGCATGGCCTCTTCCACCTTAGACACTAGACCTGGCAACTGATGCCTTCTGGCTCTTCCCCAAAGTCAAAACGACCATGAAATTTAGGCAAACGTGTTGAATTGGTTCAGGACACCAGCACAGTCACGACAACATGACTGAAGACACTCAGGAAGGAGGACTTCCAGAACTGCTTCAGAGTGGCGGGAACGAGGGACAGCATGTCCCAGTCGCGAGGGCGGATGGCGGGAGGGGTGATGGTGGCGTGTCTCTCACGCTAACTTTTTTTTAAGCACACATGGTATTTTTAATCACATCTCCTGTAACCTAAATTCTTGTTCACCTGACCTTGCATCCTTAGCACATGAGGGAGAAGGAAGAGAAGGAGGAGGAGGAGGAGGAGGAGGAGGAAGGGCAGGAAGAGAAGCAGCAGGAAGAGGAAGGAGCATGAGCCACTTTGGGCTGACGGCCCGTGCTCGGCAGTGCACCATGCGCTGGAATAGGTCTTGTGCCTGTTCTAAAAGGTGCTACTGCGACAGAAGGGGACCGGGGCTGCTGCGGCAGAGGACCTCAGCTGTGGCCACAGAGGGAGCAGGTGACCCGGTGAGGTGACAACAGTCATCTCATAGCCAAGACCCTATGTTTGAGCCACTCGCATGCTGGGTTTCCCCCTAGGAAATACCTCAGCAGCAGTGTGTCCCTGCTTGGAGAAATCTGCCCCTCGCACCAGCCTATTCCCGGTGGTGCCCATCATCTTCCCTGGAAGGAGAGCTCATGACCAGGCAGCCAGCAGGACACGCAGCGCTTTCAAGTACACTGCAGTTCTGCCAAGTCTTAAAATGCCATTGTGGACTGGAGCAGGGGACTCAGCACATACAGAGTCCTGGGGTCAACTCCCTGCATGAAGAGAGAAAGACGGGGGGGTGGGGGGGGGAGAGAGAGAGAGAGAGAGACAGAGACAGAGAGAGACAGAGACAGAGACAGAGAGAGAGAGAAAGGCAGACAGACCCCAACAAAAGCCACAGCACCCATGGCCGCTGAATGACAGGCACCTTGTTACTTAATGACTGAGGAAGGACACACGCTACTATATCACAAATACTTCAATATTTTAACAAATGTGTTTCAACATACTTTGTTTCCTTCCATAGATATTTTAATATACAGTGTCCCAAAAGTAACCATATGTATAAATATGGATAAACGCACAAGCCAAAGATTAAGTAGGAGAATTGCCTTAATGATCCAGTGACTTAGGAGCCTGTCCCAAAATAAAAATACAAATAAATACATAAAAATACATAAATACATAAAAATAAAAGTAGGCTGGGATGTAGCTCAGTGCAGAGACCCTGTTTTTAAACCTCAGTGCTACAAAAACTGTGGATATGCACATATACACACATGTTATGTCATATGAGTCTGCTAATCTTTCCTTTTCTCTTCTGGGACACCCTGTAATTGCTGTGTGGCGTCCTATGTATTTTACACGCTACGGATGTGAATATTTTTAGGAGGGATCTGTGACAGCTGACAGGTCTGCAGCGTGAACGTGGGTTAGGAGCGCTTTCTGGTGCCCAGAGCCTCCAACACCGCAGCCAGGAGAGGACGCCCTGGACAGGATTAGGGTTAAGGTTAGGGTTAGGGTTAGGTGGCAGCCAGGGCTGGAGGACAGCCCAGCCACTATCGCTGGAGCACCTGCATTCCCCAGCCCCGCAGAAGCCAGGCATGGTGCTGCACGCCTGTAATCCCAGCACTTGTGAGGCTGAGGCAGGAGATTTGCTGTGAGTCCAAGGCCAGCCTGGGCTATGTAGCAAGTTCAGTACCGGCCTGGACAACAGGGTGAGACCTTGTCTCAAAAAAAAAAAAAAAAAAGTCAGCAGCTGACTTCCTCTTCCCCAAGGACAGCGGGCTCCCTACAGACCCACTGGTGGCAGGGTGGGGCCCCCAGGCACCGCTGCCTCTCCCATCAGGCCGGTTTCACCTGGGACACGGCAGCCAGGTGTCTGTGTCAACTGTGCCCCGGGCGGTGGCGATCTGAAAGAACTCGACCTGTCCCTTAAACAGACTCCAGTCGCCAGGCCAGCTCCTTATCTCCATGGCCTCTGCAGCCCCAGAAGCCGCTGGTCTCCCCATCCTCCACCTGCCTTGACTCGGCAGCGTCCCCCACCCAGCTGCGGACTCCAGGCTCCTGGACCCCGCCACCCTCTCCCAGGGCTCCCTGGGCCACCAACTCCCACCTGCCCCTTGCTTCCGGGTGGCCCCCTGGGCCAGAAAGAGTTGCTAGTCGAGCCCTTCTTACAGAAGAGAGAGACCCCGGATGGCCAGCTGGGACCAAAAAACGCTGACAGTCACAAGGACCCCAAATGCCAGGTCTCGGGGTAGTGAGAAGAAAAGGTGGAGCTCTTGTTTTGTTCCGTCTTTCCAGGGTGGCTTCCCAGAGCCGCACCCTGCTGGGGGCCTTGGCAAGGGTAAGTCCCGGCATCTGGGTCACTTAATGTGAGGGTGACTCGGCTGCACACTCCTACCTACCCCAGCCCCTTTTTAAAAATTCTTAGGAGACAGAGTTGCTGTATTGGCCATGCCGGCATCAAGCTTGCACCCTTCTCCTTGGGCCTCCAGACTCCAGTCCTGGGGGATAGCCTGCCACACCCAAGAATTATGAGTCCTCCTCAGGTCACTGCCCCGGAGGGCCATGCCCCTGTGGCTGTGGGCTGAGCTGGGCCCCACGGTAAGGCCAATGGTCTCTGCAGGGGCATCACATACAGATGAGAAATTCTTCAGAAGTGTTATAACTTGGTAAATATTATCAAGAAGAACCTGAGGTGTGTATGTGAGGGGAGGGATTAACTTACTCTTATGCGTCATAATTGCCCTTTTTAAATTTTTAAAAAATGTTTACTTTTTAAATTTTTTTCGATATTTTACTACGGATCAAAGAGAGATGAAGCAGATGCTTTCAGCTGTACCGTTTTTAATAGCTTGAAATAATCATTGAAAGACTGTGTGCTTGTCTGCTCACTAAATCTGCTCTGCATTAATACAACACGACAATACTGGAAGCCATCTTAGTTGCTTTTTCCTCACTGGGACAGAATATCTGACAGCCACAACTTGGGGAGGAAAGATTTGTTTTACCTCTCAGTGGCAAAAGGTCACAGTCCTTTCGTGGGTGGGTTGGGGCCAGAGCTGGAGCTGGAAACAGAGGTCCTCATGGAAAGGCAGGACAAAGCCTAGTTTGGAAGGAAGGGCAGAGATCCCCTCCCAGTTGACCCCTAAGAATTCGAATCTGCCCCTTGCAGCTCCCAGCAGTGCACACTATCCACAGGTACATGAGACTTTTGGGGGGACCCTCCAGATCCAAACCACAGGAGCAGGCAAAGCTGATGGTCTCACAGCTGGCACCTCATCCAGCCCAAGGCATTGTAACTGTTGGTTTTCTCAGTTAAGGCACAGACTCAGGACTTTGAAGTCACTATGAGGCAAGGTTTAAAAAATAGAACGTGTTGGCTTACACCTTGTCTTAGTTACTTTTCATTGCTGTGACTCAATACCTGACACCCACAAATTTAGGGAAGGAAAGGTTTATTTTAGCTCACAGTTTCAGAAGGTCACAGTCCATTCAGGGGTGGCCGGCAGCAATGGAAGTACATGGCAGAGGCAGAGGTGAAGGCAGCTTCTCACAACATCACAGACAGGAAGGCTAGTTGAGACTAGTCCATGTCCCAGTCCTAGTCCTCAAGGAACGCAGGATGCAGCTTATATATCCTTTCAGGTCTCCGCCCAGTAGCCCCTTCTGCATCCAGGTGCTGAAGGTGTGGCCACTACACACTGTTAATCCTAACTCACATGCCTTTAATCCTAACTTAACTGTAATCCACCCCTCCAGCCTAGACACCCAATACACCAACAACACATGGTTCCATAGACAACCCATAACATTAAAATACATGAGACTTTTGAGGGACATTCCAGAGCCAAACCATAATACACCTATAATCCCATCACTCTGGGAGGCTGAGGAGGGAGGATAACAAGTTCTTGGCCCAGGGATTAGAGCACTTACCTAGCAAGCACAAGGCCCTGGGTTTGATTCTCTAGCACCACATAAATTGGGCATGGAGGCACACACCTGTAATCACAGCACTCAGGAGACTGAGGCAGGAGGATTGCCTTGAGCTCAAGGCCAGCCTGGGCTACGTAGTGAGCTCAGAACTGCCTGGACTACAGAGTGAGACTCTATCTCAAAAAAAAAAAAAAAAAGTTCAAGGCCAGCCTGGCAGCTAGTCCAATGGCTCAGTGGGGACACCCTTTCTCAAGGTCAAAACTGAAAAGATGTGCTTGATCCCCAGTACTGCACACGCACACCAAGCTGTAGACATAGCTCAGTGTGAAGGCCCTCAACCCAATACGCAGCACTTAAACACAAACTAAAAGACAGACACAGGGTCGGGCCCCAGTGGACTCTATGGGACAAGTACTTACATCGGGGAATCCCCCAACCCCTCCCCCAGGGCTCAGACTGTGCTTGGACCCACAGGAAGTTGGAACAATTCAGGAAATAGGTGTAACAGTTCAGATTGCTTTTTTAAAAAATGAAAGGGAACTATAAAGCACCTTTCAGATTATGTCAGCCATGTAGTTGACCATGAATGTTAGGCCAAGCTTTGTTGTACACATGCACATGTGTGTAGTAGGTAACTGGGTCACAGGCACAAGAATTCGGTAGATACTCGTCCCAGGCTGTGAGAGGCCCAGGCAGGGCTGGGCTCTTGCTGAGTGAATTGTGGCCTCCCAGAGACACTCAAGATGTCCCTCACCCTTATCTGAGCCTAGACAGTCCCTCGCTTCCTCTCAGGAGCATGAGTGACAGTTCTCTGTCCATCCCCGTTTGATGAGAGCAGAGGGCCTGTTACGGTCATGGCATAAGTTAAACACAGGCCCCAAGGATGCAGCTCCCCCTCCCTTACCAGGCCACCTAGCTGGTGGTCATGATCAGTCACCAAAGAGAGATGGCAGCGGAGCTTTCTTGGCCTTCCCTCGGCATCTGTGTACACATTCCAGCTATGGCTCCCAGGCCGGGAAGCTAGGTGGAGGCTGAAGGACTTTGTCTTAGGAGTGGCAGCCTAAGGGAGTCCCTGACTCACCCTCCCTAGGGCAGCCTTCTGGACACCCTCCCTGCCTTCTCTGAGAGCAGAGCCCACCTAGGGACTGATGCCGCCAACCTCATCCAGGTGGTATTCACGCCTCCAGGCTTGCAGTAGCAGACTGACATAAGGCTGAGTTCCTTGAGTTCGCATTGAAGTTGAGAAGCTTAGGTCCTACTGCATTACGCAATCTCTTTCAAGCCCAAATTAACCGTGTTGAATTTGAGGGGTTTTGCTATGGATGCACGCAAACTTTTTTTAAAAGAGCAAATGAAACCAAACCTGGTCTGGGAGGCTGAGGCAAGAAGATCACAAAGTCAGTCTCAGCCTGGGCAATTTAATGACTTAGTGAGACTCTGTTTCAAAACAAAAAACGGACCAGCGATGTTGCTTAGTGTGAAAGCGCTGGGTTGTACTCCTGTACCACAAAAAAGGAAAGGGGCAAATTAACTGCTTCATTGAATTTTTAACTAACCCACAAATGCACAAATTGCAGGTAATTCAGGTGGGCACCCTATGATATCCCCTTACATGTATACATTGTATGATGTTGGCATGTAACATTATGTGCATATTGAAAAATACTTTGATCAGAGCCATGAAAAACAATTACTAGACAAATACTTTGAAGACATACATGCTGTAGGCACGTGCCCGTGGCTCTCGGGACTTGAACAGGTGCTGGACACAGACCAACACCTAGAAGCACCGGCCGCCCCAGGAAGGCAGACGGCAGGCTTGCGTAATCTTTGGTCTTGGTCGGTCTGGGCCTCATGTCGCAATCTGACCTTGAGACTTTGTTCCGGACCCAGAAGCTTCTCAGGCTGAGCTCCAGCCCCAGCCCTCTGTGCAAACAGTCGCATGATTGACAGTGCTCTGTTAGCTGCTTGTCATACAGCTTGGGAGCGTGAATCACAGGCAGTAAATGAGCAAGGAGCTGGCAAGCTGGTGTCAGGCTGGTGTCCGAAGGAGTCACGCTCCCGGTCCCTGACCACTTACAGCCGGTGGTGCTCCACAAAAACGTAGCGCTGCCACCCACGCAAAACCAGATGGCACCCACCGGTTCCCTTGGCCTCTCAAACTCTGTATCTTCGACCCTGCTGTCCCAGGGATAGCCACTTGCCTGTAATCAGCCAACACATTCTTTCCCCCATTTTTTTCTTAGCATGTGTCTGCAATATGTAATCACTGCATCCACCTTCAGGGATTGGTGCCCATCTGCACCCCCTCTTCCCCATTGTGCCCCCTTTCCCTCCCCAGTGTCTCACATTCCCTTCCCACTCCACAAAATCTTCACCTTGTTTTCTGCCTCTCTCTTTTCTTTTACTCTTCTGCTATTTGGGTTGGTTTCTCCTACTAGAGAAACCGTGGTGTAGTTAACCTGCTAAGTCTGATTCATTCTGTTAAGCATAATGGCCTCAAGGTGGATCCATTTTCCTACACGTGACTCAAGTGTACCCTTCTTTATGGCACAATAGTTGTATTAGTTTGGGTTCTTTCAAAAGACAGAATTTACAAATGTTATCACAAAAAGGTCTATTAGGAAGGCTTACAAATCCAAGAACAGGGGCAGTCCAAGATGGCTGCTCAGCCATGAAGTAGATCTGTCTGGGACGGCAGGACAGCTGGTGAGGTGAGAGTCTGCTGCAGATCTCGGGTGAAGATCGGAGCCTGAAGATCAGCGACTGAAGAGCAGCAACAGGCAGACAGGCACAAGTTGAGACTGGGGTGAATCTGTGCTGACGATCTGCAATGTGTAGCAACTCGGCTTCCGTAGACAATTGCAAAGGCGAGAGCTTTCCCAGAGGAAGAAGCTGTAACAATCTTCCCTCTTCTTCCTTCCTTTTATACCGTTGGAGTTCCAGTTGGCCCTCCCACATGCGGATGGGTGCTCTTCCCTCATTGGCCAGCCCACAATTGATTCACACTCTAATTCAGACCAGTTCTTGATCCTTAATCTAAGGTGGTTGACAAATCCTAATCCTAACAATGGAGGTGTGGACATAATCCACACAAGTTGACATAATGCCTTCAACAGACTCAGTAGTACTCCACTGAGTACATACACCACACATTCCTCATCTATGCACCTGTTCACAGGCATAGGGGCCACCCCAGGATGTAGCTGTTAGGAGTTGGCCAGCATTCTCTCCACTGGGCTTTGAGAGGTCAGTTCCCAGCGGCGTGTCTTCTGAACCTCATCTGACTCGTGCAACACCTCATGGGACAGTAACTGCTGCTGTCTCTGCCTTGCAAGTGAAAGGTTTAGGACCCCAAGGTCTGTGGGAACCTGTGCCCAAGGCCACACGCTAGTGTGTTATGGATCCAAATGCAAATCAAGAGCCACTACTGAGCCTCAAGGCTGGCACCAAACCTTAGAAGAGTGCATGCAGACTTCCAAGTGCCAGGTGACACCCAAAACCTCTGAGCAAAGCAGGCCAGCCACCTGAGAGCTGACTGCCTCTGCCTCCCAGGCTCTGGCTTCTTAGGGTTTGATGCGATAATGCAGCTAATGTTTTATTGTACCCACACCCCTTTATCCTCTACGAAAGCATCCTGATCCTGGCTTGACCCCATGGCACAGGCCTGCAATCCCAGCACCCTGGGAAGTGGAGAATGACAAGCTCCAGCCCAACTGGGGAAACTCGGGGAGGGACCCCATCTCAGAATCCAAAGTAAAGTATGAGAGCTGTAAAGGGAGCTCAGTGTGAAGGCCCTGGGCAGGATCTTCATCACACATGAGAAAGGCAGGACGATCTCAAGTTGGAGTCCAGCCCAGCAACCTAGCAACTTAGCAAGACCCAGTCTCAAAATCAAAAATTACAAAAGATGACCAGGGTTGTAGCTCAGCATGAAAGCCTTGAGTTCAATCCTCAGTATAGCAAGAGAAAAGAAATGAAATAGAAAAGAAGAAAAGAAAAAGAAAGAAAGAAAAGCAATTTTGCCTACAAGGAAATTCAGTCAAACATCGTTCTCTACTAGAGAGGGTTTCTTTTCATGGCTTTAGACACAATTTTGAAGATTTGAGGGAGATGACATGGAAAATTGTGCTGGGGGGACACATCTGCCAAAGTGGCCCCTCCTGTTTGTGGAGGGCAAGTTACTGGGGCCTCAGTGTCCCCACCTCTTACTTACAGCCTCCGAAGGGCCACATTCCCACCACAATGTAAGAGGGACCCGAACATACAATCAAGGCTTACATTTTAAACATTTTTACACTAAAAGACACATGGCCACGTATCTTCTCAAAACCCTCCTCCTGCTTTGAATACATATATTCCATCATTTCTGGCACTTTCAAAAGCAGTTCTGCTCTTTCTGGTTTTGATTTTGCTTTGTTTTGTTTTGCTTTCTGAGACACGGTCTCGCTGTGCAGCCCAGACTGGTCCTGAACTCACTATATAGCCTAGGCTGGCCTTGAATTCACAGCAATCCTGCCTCAGCATCCTAAGTGCTGGGATTACAGGAGTGCAATTATTGAGGAACTGAATCCAGGGCCTTGCACTTGGTAAACAGGTGTTTTAACTGAGCTACGGCCTCTCGGTCTCAAAAGTTGTTCTGGAAGACCTTTTCCCAAATGTGTATGTGAGGTATAATAAAAATGTAGTGGCTGACTCTCTCTGATATGAGAGTCCCAGATCACAACTATTATGGAACTTAAAGTAAAAAACAAAGTGAAATGGGGGGTAGGGTGGGGGAGAAGGGAGGGAGGGCAAAGTGGGGGGAGGGACAGAAAGAGAGTGGGAAAGCCCTTGTGTCCTTGGCAGGATGTGTATGTGCACAAATGCTCAACTCCATTGTAAACCTTAAATTTTGCATGTATATATATTAATAAAATGGGAGAAAAAAAATGTAGTGGCTGCTGCCGAGTGCCATCCGACAGAAAGATAGGCTCGTAAAACAGGGCAGCGTGTCCTCATCCACCGTGTTCAGAGGATCTGACACCATACGACTTACGGCTGTTCCCCGAAGTCACAATGACCGTAAAAGGGAAATGTTGTGAATCACTTCAGGACGTGGAGGCAGCCATGACAGTGCTACTAAAGGAAGACTCAGGAAAGAGGACGCCCGGAAGCCCTTCAGGAAGCAGCGAGGACGACGGGATGAATGAGTTTGAATCAGAGGGCAGGTTTTTGAGGGGGCTCATGGCAACGTGTCTTTTTCTGTGATCGTTGTTTTACATAAAAACACACTGTATATGTTTTGGTCAAACCTCATGGGCCTGTGTAGTCACGACAGTCCTCGCAGCCCACAAAGCTCAGAGCATGCCTGGCCAGCTCCTCACCAGTGACGTTGGCAGCCCCTGCCCCACATTAAGCCTAGTTTTCTTCTGAAGGGCACATGGGCATATTTTCCCTCACACCTGGTGAGCTGTAGGGGGGGTTGTGTGCAATGCAAGACAGGTCACAAGGATTCTAGGTGTTTCTTTCGCAACCATTATGGGGGAGACACTTGGTGCTTCAGTTTGCTAGGGCTGAGGTGACAGAATGCAAGAGATTGAGGTGCTTAACCCAGTCGTTACAAAACTTTGGGTACTGGGCACCAGTGTCACGGAAGACAACTTTTCTGAGGATGGGCGCAGCATAGTGCTAGCATTGCTTCCTCAGTTTCACCTCAGATCAGAAGGCACTGGATTCACATAAACAGCACGCAACCTAGATCCCTCCCATATGCAGCTGACTGCAGGGCTCACGCTCTTCTGAGAACTGCATCCCACTGCTGATCCGACAGGAGGCAGAGCTCAAGCCGTCACGATCCCACAAGGCTTTGGGGCTGGCCCGCAGCTCACCTCTTGCTCTGTGGCCACTGCCTCGGGGTTCTGGAGGCTAAAAGCCCAAGACCAAGGGGTCAGCAAGGCGGCTCCTTCTGTCCCCAACCTCCTTACATGTGTGGGAGCTGCCGTCTTCCCCCAAGTCTGCACACGGTCTCCTTTCTACACGCCTTTCTGTCTTCATGTGTTCCTGCTATAAAGATGTCGGTCATATTGGATGAACATCCACACTAGCTAATGACTTTATTTTAACCCCATTGTCTTAATCTTCCAATAGTCACATTTGGAGGTATCAGGGGTTAGGACCTCAACATTTAAACCTGGGGACACAACTCAGCCTGTGACATTCGCGTGGAGGGGAATTTGTATATTCATTAATATACCTTGAAATCAACCTCGTCCTCCACCAATGTGTGAGAACCACAAGAGAGTGGCCACACCTGAAGTGGACCTGGTGGCACCCCACTTCTTCTGCGACCTCACGCCATCGGTGGACACTCCCATTTCCGCCCGGCAGGGTGTCCTGCTCACGGAGAGCCATGACCAAGAACTGACAAGGAAGGATGTCCTGCGGTGATACTGTCCGTGTATGTGATGTGTTGTTATTGCTCCTGTATCCTTTGGCTCCCAGGCTAAGCCAGGAAAACTGAAGGCTTCTGCTGGGTCTGAGTCAGAGCCGCTTTGGAATGAAGTGTACACTGGCCTTGACTTCATGAACACGGGCAGAGCGTCAGCTGCAAAGAACGCTTTTTTACCTCATTCTGGGAAAAAAAATTAAAAACATGAAAGTGTTTATGCCCTTCATGTAGTGATAATCAAAAGCGGCTGTGTAGGTCCTGTGTGTTGGTCACACTGTGTGTGTGTCCGTTAAGGGAGGGTTAGATGTTAAGTCAGCAACTCGTGCTGAGGTTGAGGAAAGAGCCTTCCTAAAGCAGGCGTGGAGACCAGCGGCTCGAGACCCCGACTCTCCGGCTACGGGTCTTCCCTGGGCACCTGTTACCTGCCCATCCGCTTCACGCATGCTGTGAGCACTCAGCTTGGGCAGGCCTTCAAGGTGGGTGTCGACAGATCTCTTTTCCTTAATGAGGAAACTGAGATCCTAGAAGGTTAAGGAACTTTGTAGAAAACTCCGACGTAAGCAGGGTCTGGTGGTGCATGCCTGTCACTCATTTACTCTGGGAGGTTAAGAGGATAACAAAAATCAAACCCCCAACCATAACCCTTAGGACAAGATAGTAAATTTAGTGAGATACTGTCTCAAAATTTTTTTTAAAATGGGTCAGGAAATAGCTCAATATATACTCTCTAGCTTTAGTCTATAAATTAAATTAAATTAAATTCATAGCTGAGCAATACCCTGTGACCCAAGCCTCTAACACCAGCACACAGGGAAGCTGAGGCAGGAGGCTCCCAAATCTGTGCCAAGCTTGCACCATTTAATAATTTAATGAGACCCTGTCTCAAAAGAAAAAAAACAAAAACAAAAACAAAAACAAAGGACTAAAGCTGTAGCTCAGGGTGAAGGTCTCGGATTCAAACCTTAACAACTCAGAAACAGGGCATGGCGGCACACATTTGTTACTTTAGCATTCTGGAAAGCTGAGGAGAAATCTAAGTTAAGACCCAATTTCACACCTCACACATACACGCACACACACGACCCCTCACACGTGGTAAGTAGCAGGCTAGACCAGGGCTTCCCACACTTTCGAACTCCAATGGCAAATCACCTGGAGCACCTTTCAAGGCCTGGCCCTGCGTTCCCGTGTCAAAGACAGCCCAACTTGAATCAACCACTTGGAAATTTTACGCCGTGAGGGCGAGCAGGCATCGCGGTGCCACGTAGCCGCGCACCGCACCGTCTGGATTCCGGAAGCGGAAGAAGAGCTGGGCCTGCCAAGGCGGCCATTGCTTGCGGGAGGCTCCTCTCCCCACCCGGTGTCCTAGGCGCTGTGGAAACGTCCTGCAGCTCAGCTGCTCGGCGCACAAGCCCCAGGCACTGTTTCTCTGCCTGTGGAGACTGGCAAGAGAGAAGGGGAGAGGCCCCAGGGCAAACCAGCCGACCCCAGTGGCTCCTGGGCTCCCTGAGGGGCGCAGCTCCGATGGCGTGCGCTTGCAGACACAGGCAGATGCCGCGCCCACGTTCTCAGTTCCTACATGACAAAGTTGAGAACCTTCATGGTGTGAGAAGGCGCGGAAAGAAGAAAAGAAAAACAAATCACGACGCCTATGCTTCCTGCCGCTGGAACCACAGCCAGAGCCAGTTCTGGCATTAGGACAGCCGCGGGGCACAGCTCGAAAGGTACAGGCAAGTGACCCTCTGCCAGAAAACACACTGTGTTGACTTGCTATGCGATGTTTTGTTGGAAAAAGCAAAAAACAAAACCAAGTAGGGGTCCAATAGCACAAGCCGGTCATCCCAGCACTCTGGGAGGCTGAGGCAGGAGGATCACAAGTTCAAGGTCAGAGTCCCCCCCCCCCACCACACCACACCACACACACACACACACACACACACACACACACACACACACAAGTTGACTGAGTGAGACTCTTATCTCAAAATCAAAATCAGGTTGGGAAGGTAGCTCAGTATGAAAACCCTGGGCTCCATCCCCGATGCCATGAAAAATAAAGTTAAATAAATAAATAAATGCCAAAAAGAAAAAAAAGGGCATTCTCTTCAGAAGTCCCCGGTGAAATTAACCACGTGTCTCCTGAGTTGGGTCTTCAGACCTTCAGAATCCGTTTATCGGACTGAAGAGTTTAAATTCCGGGGAGAATAAACTGAGAGAGGAAGCAAGAGGAACCTAGGTGGTAGGGCTAACCCCAAAGCGAGCTTGGCAACATGGTGTAGGACAAAGAGGCCAGCAGTCAGGGTCAGGAGCCTCCCAAAACTCAGAGTCCCCCAGACACGCTGCCCAAGGCGTGGAGCAAGGAGGGAGCTGGGTCACTGTGACTATTCCCTGTCCACAGAGAAAGGTGGAC
This sequence comes from Ctenodactylus gundi, assembly GCA_004027205.1. Classification (NCBI taxonomy): domain Eukaryota; kingdom Metazoa; phylum Chordata; class Mammalia; order Rodentia; family Ctenodactylidae; genus Ctenodactylus; species Ctenodactylus gundi. The sequence continues at coordinate 118,822 of PVKB01004761.1, forward strand.
ACAGGTCATTTGGAGGAATGTAGATGAGACTTAAGACCATAAGGTTAAGGGACATCGATTGGACGACACCGAAGGTTAAACATCGGGTGGTTTTCCTTGTAGAAGAAACACAAAGCATGAGTGTGGCAAATGGAAGCAGAGATGAGGAGCTGGCAGGGGAGGAGAGCTACTTCTGAATGTCAGGAGAGAGCGAGCAAACCGGAAGTGGGAGGGAGGGGAGGATAGGACAGCAAACGTGGCCAAAGACAACATATTTGTGGACACCGATTTTCCAAAACAAGTACAATAATTATGTCTCACAAACACAGGCCAAATCAGTGTCACCACTTTCCTAGGACCAGATCACTGTGGTCTCTCTGTCTAAAGTCCCTCATTGTTGCTCTTGGTTTGGCTGTTCAGACCATCTGTGTTTTGTTCAGACAAGTGCTCCAGAGAGACACAAAAGAGCCATCGAGAAAGTGGATGTGTGTCTATAACAGAAGATGTTGGTGGTGACTTGAGTCTTACCCTAGATGACACAGGCAATCAGAAGTGTCCGATAGCCCAGTTTCAGCCCTAGATTGAAACATGGCAAAAGAAGAAAAAATTAAAGATAAGTGTGATCTCTTTCTGGTGGCACATGTCTGTAATCTCAACCCTCTAGGAGGCTGAGGCAAGAAGATCACAAGTTCCAGCCCAACTCGTACAACTTAGCAGCGTAGTGAGAACTTGTTGCAAAGTTAACAGAGCTGGAGATGTAGCTTAGTGTGAAAGTCTTAGGTTCAAAAAGGAAAAAGTGTATATACAAGTATATGTATCTTTATTCTCGTGGCTAATAGCTGCAATTATGTCAGAATTTAAATCCTTTAATTGAAGAGACAGAGCCCTATCAAAAATAAAAATGCCCATGAGAGAAAACACCGGAAGCTGTTCTGGGTCTATGCACCACGCACCTCAAGTCTCTCACGATTCCTGGGAGAGGATTCCTGGACCACACTCAGCCCTACGGAGCTTGTGCCAGGAAGATTATTTTGAAATGGGACATTGAGTTTATAGAAAGAGATCATCATAATTCTCAAAACAGTGATTTATTTTTCTAAAATTAGGATGTCTTGTTTCTCTTACAAAGCTGAGATCCCCATGGTGAGCTGCGAATGCTACCCTGTGTGGGGGTGGGGTGAGGGGGTGGCCGGGTCGGAATCAGGTGGCACTTGACACTGAAGCTTCCGGCCTGAGTCTCCCTCAGGGCCAGGATTGTAGGCCACCATGCCTGCCGGTAGCGGCTTCTCACCAGCTCTGTGTGCTCTCTGCACCCCTCTGCAGGCCACTAGCACACTTGACGGCGGATGGAGAGAGGCAGGGGAGGTGCCCAGGGCGTCTGTAGCAAAATAAGCCGTGTACACAGGTCTTGCATTTTCTCAGTGTATATTCGCACGTCCTCTGTCCTCTTTCTGGTCCTGGGCCTCAGTCTGTGGGTGTGCCATCCAAACAGAAAGGAACCATGGACACACGAAGTCCCAAAAGAGTCATTGCCCAAATCACGGAATAAGACTTCTGTTACATCCTGGGTGTGCTGTTCTGTTTGCCTTAGCGAGATGACCAAGGGGGTTGGCCTGGGCGTCTTGTCTGTTAGAAGCAACAGTGCACGCTGTCATCTCAACCTCGGACCGTCAGGCTCCGGACTCAGGTGGGTGTTGAGTAGTTCCATGTTAGCAGCAAATATGCTCACAGATGAGCTGTCCCTGAATCCAGAGCTCTGAGACAGAACAACAATGAGTTGGGGCTGGGGGGTAGCTTCCAGGGTATTGGATTTTATTTTAATGTGTATGACATTTCAGATTCAGAGAGTGGCACCTCAGTTGGGATATATGGTGTGACCAAGCTGTATGAGAATGTTTCAATTATTTAAAATTATTGCAACGAAAGACACAGAGTCATGATCCTTCCCCTCAATCAAACACACCTGTCCATCGGTCTTGCTGCTTGCGGAAGCCCTTCTGGAATCCCTCTGTGGTGGGTATGCCTTGAGCAGGTATTGGTGAATGCTACTGCCAAGTGCCTTCCGATGCCAAGGAGTGCTCACAAAAACTTTCCAGTGTGTCCTCATCCACCTTGGTCACCAGATCTGGCATCATGTGACTTCTGGCTCTTCCCCAGAGTCATAATGACCATGAACAGTGAACGTTTTGAGTTGATATAGGGCAGCAAGGCAACACAGAACTGCCTCAGAGACCAGCAAAGATGGCGGCATGATTGTGTCCATGTACAGGGAAGTACTTTGAAGGAGATTAATGTCATTGTGCCTTTTACTACAGTAAATTTTTTAAACGTTAGACATTCATTCTATTTTTAAAATTGTATCTTTTCTTTTTTTCTTTTTGCTCTACTAAAAATGGAACCTAAGGCCTTCACACTGAGCTTCATCCCCAGACCATTTTTATTTTTGATTTTGACATAAGATCTTACTAAGTCACTATGTTGCCAAGGCTTGACTCTCACTTGCAATCCCGCTGTTTCAGCCTTTCAAACTGCTGGCATGACAGGCTTGTGCCATCAGATCTGGGTAAAAAATTGCCACTTTTATACATCCAAAAACATGTATGCACATTGTGACATGCAGAGAAACACAGAAGTCAGCACATGCGCTCAGGATGCCGGAAGCGGATATCAAGATTCACTGGCTACAATTTTTTGTTTGGAATATCTAAAAGTTTTCAAAGTCAATTGTTGGGAAAAGATAAAATAGAACAAAGGCATTAAGAGCCCACATCTTGGGAACGGAAGAATTCCCTGTCTCCAGCCTTCTACCCTAGCATATAGAAACAACCATATTCCATGTCAGAATTTGGGCACTGGTGTCTGAAATCAGGAAGTGTCACATGGAGCACTAGCTGCCAGGTCTGCAGAGTAGAGTTTGAAACGATGCCTGGTCCATGCTGGAAGAGGCCAACCAGCCTAAGAGCAGAATGAGACTCGTCGCTACGCTGCATCACCGTCGACACGGCTGTACTTGTGTGGCTGGCAGTCCTGCTGAAAAATTTCATGTTGGGTTCAGTACTTAAAGCGCTTGCCTAGCCAGTGTGAGGCCCTGAGTCCAGTTCTCCAGCACCACATAAACTGAGCATGTTGGTGTCCATAATTCCAACATTAAGTGAGGCTGAGGCAGGAACATTGCTGAGACTCCATGGCCAGCATGGGCTACATGGTGAGTTCAAGACCAACCTGGAATGAAGAAAAAGATCTGTCCGAAAAAAAAAAAATTCTGTGGTCCTATTTCTAACACTTGCCTGGGATGCATACTTAACAACAGTGTAAAGGAGACTGTTGAAACCCAAGGCATGGGGACATGGGGACAAAAAGCCATTTGGCTTCATTTTAGCCTCGTTGGATTGGTGGAGACAGAGGCCAAATGTCTACTGCTGCTGGTCACGGTGGTGGAGGAGTGGTAAGGCCACTGCCTTCCAGGAGCAGCTGTACTGTGTGCTTCATGATCACAGTACCAAAGGGGTCAGGGATCCTGCTCACTGGGTTACACACAGACTGGGAATTGAGCCCCTAGCACACTCAGCTACATCCTCAGGAATTTTTTGAGGCAGGATATTGTGAAATCACTAAGTTCTCCAGGTTGGGCTCCAACTTGCAATTCTCCTGCCTCAGCCTCCCAGAATGCTGGGATTCTAATCACAATGTAAGGCTTATAGAGCCTCTCAATAGCATCCCTGACTTCCTTTTTTTTCTTTTTTTTCTTTTCTTTTTTTTTTTTTTGGCTATTGTCTGCAGCCAAAACCTTATCCTTCTGGTAGGATATAGGAGCTTGAAAGAACCACCAGCCATCCTATAACCCAGCACTCTGGAGGCTCAAGCAGGGCGATCACAAGCTCAAACTAGCGATTTAGCAAGACTGTCTCAAAATAAATTTTAAAAAATTTAAATTATGCTGGGGATATAGCTTAGTGCTAAGCCCTGAGTTCAGTCCCCACTACCTCAGAAATAACACAAGACTGCCACACATATTTCGTCCCATTCAGCTCCACTGGGTTCCTCTTTGGAGATGGTGAGCCGTGTGCCTACCAGACACTGTGACTGACTGCTGCGTACGGCCTGACCCGGCCCGAGCACGCTGGGACCCGGTCCGTTGTCTTCTTTTCCAGCAGCGGGGTGGGCAGCAAATGCTCGTGAGCTCGTGTGAGAGTAGTGCAGTCATTGCTTTTTCCTGCACTATTTTGGGAGCCAGTCGGAGCATAGCACCTCCTCCTGGCCGTGGGACAGCCGGCCAGTCCGAGGCGTCCTCGGGAGGAGCCCTGGCCCTCCAGGTTCAATTGCTCGCGCTGCACAGACCTGGGAGATCACTTGGGCAAGCTTCCCAGAGGCTCAAATTTCATTTCTTTTCTCTGCTGGTTTGGAGCTCTGTGTGAACTACTGTTAGCGGACATTAAACTCTGCTATGCTTTCCTCCAGACCAGCTACGAGGAAACTACCAAGTATAGCCAAGAAACAGTCTTTCAAACATCCGTTCACGCCGCGGTGTGGGCTGGCAACCAACTGGACGCTTTCGAATTTGCCCTGTAAGGCCAGAGGCAGGCACTTAAGGCAAACTCCAAAGATGACGTTTTGAAGAACAGAACAGTGATGCCGAATTTAGCAGCCTCACCAGCCACTTGGCACTCATGTGAGGAAGATTTAAAAGGAAAGAAATTCAGCACAGCCCCAGGAGACACAGATGGGTGGAAAGGAGGCTCCTGGGAGGCAAAGCCGCTTCCATTGTTCAAGGAGAACACACAAAGGGTGGCAGAGGCCTCGCTGTGTCCTCGCATGTGCCCATCTCACGGGCTAAGTGTCGTTCGTGACGTTTCTGAGCCGAGGACTGGACTGCGAGTTGCCTACAACTGGGACTTACGTCTTTCCTGTTGAAATCGCCAATATCTGTCACATAGTGAGGGCTCAACGGGTTGTGTGAATGAATACGTAGAGCGTGTGTGTTCCTTCGCAGAAGCGTCTGGACGGGTGGGGACGCCAGCATCGGCTGGAGTGGGCCATTTCCAGTGTCTTGGGCTGGTCTGACAAAAAGCAGCTTGACCACTTCCTTTGTGATTCTCCCGACACCCACGACGCGATGCCCAACACCTGTGACCTAATGGAGAAGAAGGTCACTTCAGCTGGGTGTGTCAGAGGCCTCAGTCCACGCGTGGCTGGCTGGCTCCAAGCCGAAGTCACAGCAGCAGAAGTGGGCTGGGCGGAGGACAGCTGTTCACTCCCAGGCAACCAGGAAGGGGAGAGGGAAAGAAGGAACCAAGGGAATGAAAAATCCTCCCACACTTTGTCCTGTATGTAGGCCTGTCATCCCAGCACGCCGGGAGGCAGAGGCAAGAGGACTGCAAGCTTGGACCCAGGGAACTTAGTGAGAGTCTGCCTCAAAAATCAAAATAATTTTAAAAAAGGAAAAAGAAAGGCTGGGATGTAGCTCAGTGGGAAGGCCATGAGCTCCATATCTAGTACCACACATAACTGAGAGAGAGAGAGAGAGAGAGAGAGAGAGAGAGAGAGAGAGAGAGAGCAAGAATACCTTTCTTTGTACTTTGTAGGTTGTGCCCCCAGTGACGCACTTCTTAGGAGCACAGGAACCACCAGCGGGACACGGAGCACAGCACCTCCAAGATCTAACCACTTTCCAAACACGAGCCTTTAAAGGGGCACTTGGATTGAAACCCTCTCAGGGCTTCTCCTGACCTCCAACTCGGTGCCCTCCTGCCCCTCTGCTCTTGCTCTCTTCACGCCTGTGAGTGTTCTCTGCTGCTCAAGCCAGGACAGAAGCTCCGGTGTGTTGTTGTGTTTTCTGACGATGTGAGTGTGGGCACATGGAAGTGAGTTCAGCCTCAGGAAGCTCCCGCAGGAAAGGGGCACGCTGTCTCTAGAGGATCAACCGTGTGGTTCCCACACTCCTGGGCAGGTGTTCCAGTTGTGGCTGTGTGTGTCCTCAGTGCAAATCAGGATTCCCTAAAGGAATCCAAGCCACATTGGACAGCTGTGGTGAGACAAAGAAGGAATCTGGAATGGTAAGGGTATCCCAAAAATTCGTTCCTTTTTCTCTATGTACAGTCACTTCTGGGAGGCCCTGTACCTTGACCTTAGTGTTTGTACAATCTTTCTCATGGCATCTGTTTTGCTTCAGATGTTCTGACAAATCAAGCCTGAGTAAAACATTTTTATATTTTATGTCTTTAATATTTTCATACATACGGTGACTTGGGAAATCCTATAGAAACCTCTGTCCCATCTTTTTCAGCAGCTTGAATAATATGTAGGTCACTCAACTGACACAGAACTAGGGACCAGCTGCACTCAGGGACCAGTGAGAAGTGGAACCACTGGACTGTTTCATTAGCTCTGCATTTCCTTCCTCACTTGAGGGATGTTAGAGCGAGACATTAATTCTTAATACTTTTTTTTGAGACAGAATATCATTCTGTTGTCCAGGCTGGTCCTAAACTCACTCTGTAGCCCAGGCTGGTCTGGAACTCACAGCGATCCTCCCACCTTAGCCTTCTATTACTGTTTCTGGTTTTCCTTTTCATATTTATTTATTTATTATTTATTTATTATTTTTGTGGTACTGAAGATTGAGCCCAGGGCCTTTGCATTGAGCTATATCCTCAGCCCAACTTTTCATTTTTGTTTTGAGACAAGGTCTCATGAAGTTGCTAGGTTGCCCAGGCTAGACTTGAATTTGTAGTCCTCCTGCCTCAGCATCCCAAAGTGCCAGAATTACAGGGATAAACCCCCTGGCTGGTGCTCCTTTCATGTGAAGAGGAATTCTGTAGAGTTTTGTTAAAGACTCCAGTTGGTTTTGAGCAGTTCCCACTGATGACAATTATCCTCCCCGACTGCTCTTGGGTTTGTTGATGTAAAGAGTCCTCATGCCTTGAGTAGCACCACATCAGACCCTCTACGCTCTGTATTCAGCATGAATGCTACTTAGAATATAATCACTTGTTATCAACTGAGAAG
>PVKB01004762.1:0-18601 GCA_004027205.1 Ctenodactylus gundi
AGTTTATGACTAAGACATAGATCCATGAAAAATAAAGTTTATAATGGAAATGCTGACAGAACATTATTAGTATTGGTCCCACTGTAGTGTAAACATTGTCAAAAATTCATAGTTCATCAGTAATTGTTTTCATAGGAAACTAGTGAGGGGACTCAAATGGAACGTAATATGCTAAGTTGATTTAATATATATATATATTTTAACCTCCTGGAAAGTAGATTACAGAATGAGAACACATAATACAAAAAGCATGTGTTTAAAAATAACCAAGTCATTTTATCACATCTTTGTCATTACAAAACTATATCTCGTACTTTACTTTCTTGTCCTTTTCTTTAGCAACACAGTAATTTACTTAAAGCTTGAAACCTTTTAAAAACCTATTCATATTGCATTTTCCAGTAGGAATTAGGCTATATTTTGTCCTGAAATTGATCACATTCAGAAGGTCGTAAATAGCCCATTTCTGTAGCTAGCAAGAGTGTTGGAACCAAACTCATGGTGGAAAATTTTCATCTTATATGTTTATATAAGTATTTGTATTTTTTTCTGCTGAATAAAAGCTTTAGAGAGCAGATATATTCTTTAAGCTTTTATATGGTTTGCATGAACTGTGGCTAACACGGCATAGTTCATCTCAATTTAATCATTCAGTTTCTCTTTGAAATAATCTTGAAAGTTATTAATTGGCATAATTAGCATAAGGCTATGGTTCTGATCGGCAGCTTCCTTGGTTAAAGCAGAGAGTTGATAAGTGACATTGAAAGAGATTTTCCCATCTATTCCTGGATAGGTATTGTTTTAATGTCTTAAAATTGGTTTATACCACTAAAATAATGATTTAGAATTAACATAAGCCTTTTTATATACCCATCTTACATTAAGTTTTCAGTGTAAAACAGTATCAAAACTGTTATGTAAAAAGTATGAAGTGTGTCTCAGTGTAGGATGTCAGAGTAAGGATGAAATACAGTATCATTTTCCAGTTGAAGTGGTGGTAGGAAGGAATCAGCAGTAGGTGGGGGTGAGTATTAGTGTTTCTGTTTTCTGCCTTGCTTTAGTTTGTGTCAAAGCTGAAAATTCAAAATAATTTTCTAGTACAACCTGAGCCGTTATGTATAAATACTATTATTAAAATATTACATTTAGCTGTTCTCATTTTTAAAATAGATTTTTACTAAATATTCATGTAGGTTTGATGTAAACTAAAAAATTCTTTAGACATCAGTGTTTTGAAGTCTTGATTTTGGAAAGCAAGGTATGAATAGCTAACAGCCTAGGATCCCCTGACATCTGGAATTATCTTAGCCTCATGATTGATGATTAACCTTTATTCATCGATTATTAAGTTGCTTTACAAACGATTATTCCACTTTATAAAACATTGTCTGTGCAGTAATCTCAGTTTTAGTCTACCTATTTCTAATAATTAGAAACTAAAGCAAAGTCTTCTATTCCAAAAATAACAGCACAAATCATTTTATCTTGAAACTTATCATTTTTAATATCATCAAAGTTGGTAGGTAAACTAATCAACGTGTTTAAAGCTATCTTTATACTTTGAGAAATATCTTGGGCTTTAAAATATCTGGGAGCTTTATAATTAATTTATAATTAATCCTTACAGATGTTCATCTACCATTCACTTACCAAGGCTTTAACCCAAAAGGTGGGGATAATCTTGAGGAATAGTGCGCACTAAAATATTCTCAGCTTTCACTATAAATTTCCTAGTTGTTTTAGTTTGTCTAAAAAATACTTAGCTTCCCCCTTTAAATCATTCCCTGTATGACCATCACAGCATAACACACCTAAAAAACATGGGGTGAAAATCCAGCTCTTTAAAAAGGATATAACTAATAGTAAAAAGGGAAACTCCAAAGTGACTCAGGTTTAGAATGCCACTTTTATTTAGTTGGCTTTTTTTTTTCCCTGAGATAGATTGATGGGCGGTCACGTAAGATGGAGAAATGGATTACAAATTGGATAGCTTCCCAACTAGAAGCAAATTCCCGTCACTAATGAACAATTCCTACTGGAAATCCTGGCTTTACTACTTTTCACAAATTTTTCTGGCTCTTGTATACTCTGAATGATCTCACTCTAAATTCGTGTTGTCTGACACGTTTCTTAGGTTGTTGGTGGTTGGCACTACTAGTGAATTTCAAGCCCTGTACACAGTAGTTTGCATGCTGACTGAAGACATAGTCTGTAGTGTTGTCTGCTGCACTTTGCTCTGCTTCATAATGACGACTACATTTGGAGGGAAAGTCCTTGTAGTCTCAGCTGGTGGTGGTAACATTGCTACTTGTAAACCTGTAATGTGGTTGAAATGTGATCATGGCATTGTGGTTTGGAAGAGAAAATGAAACAATCATTAATGCTTACTGTTTTGGATAGATGTTTGTTTTATTTGCATGTTTTAAGAAAGTACAGCTATATTGGAGCTTTACAGTTTGCAGCTGGCAAAGAGCATGCAAAAGAGGGGATGCGATCCGTTATGTTTGTTTATTTCCAAACTTGTCCCCATTTTGCATTTTTTCTCTGAATTTAAAGAAATCATATCCCTTTTTCATGGCAAAAGACTGATAATCACATCTGAACTTTAGAGGAAAGCAGCTATATTAGTAATTATACTCACTGGAAAGGCTTCCAAACCTGCCTACTAGTAAGTTGTATATTTATAAAGGAAAAATTAAATGGCTTTTGGAACATGGCTTAATATACTTCTTCTGCTTAAAAAAATCATTTTTAAAAATCACAAATCTTTTTGCCTCTAGAAAGGGAAATTGCATTTTCATTGTTAGTGTTTAAACTCAGTTCTTTTTCTTGTTTTAGATTTTAAAATGGTCTTATTTGAAATTAAAGCTGCATTATGGTTTGTTTCCAAAAGGAAAGGTGAAAGATTTGCTTTGAGATGAAATTTTTTGATAATTAGGTAGGCCATTTTCATTTCAGTATCAAAACTGTTACCACACATTGAAATACAACAGCCATCGTGTAATGTGACAGCTATTTAGGTTTACATATGTACACAGATGTAGTGTAAACTTGTGATTGTTATAGTAAAATAAGTAGATTTGCATACTGCTTTATTCTTTCTCAGTGTTTGATCCCTGGAAATTCGAAGTTTTCATCTTTTGAGGTAAATTGCAAAATGAATACTAGTTCCATATTATATGGCTTTAAAATGTTATTTCTTTTCCAAGATAAATAATAAAAATTACTATTGTGCAATACCTTTGTCAACTGAAACAGTGACGCCTGTAGTAGAAGTCTGTTAGTGAAAAACAATTTTTAAAAAGTTAGTGAAAGATCTTTTTAATGCAGTATCTGAAAAATGATATTTCATAAAACTCTATGATAATGTGACGTCATGATGCAGCTTTAATAGTCTAAATCTAACCTTAACTCCTTACATTCACCTTCATTCCATGCTTCTCAGCCTCTTGTTATAGTTAATGCCCATTAACTGGTAGCTTCTGAAACTAACTGAGAGGCTTTTGGAATACTGTGTTTAATCTTTGCCCTACAGCACAAGCAACGCTGCCCTGTGCTGGAGGACCAGTTGGTGGATCTGGTGGTATATGCCATGGAGCGGTCTGAGACCGAGGAGAAGTTTGACGATGGGGGAACCAACCAACTCCTGTGGCAGCATCTCTCAAGTCAGCTCATTTTCTTTGTGCTTTTCCAGTTTGCCAGTTTTCCACACATGGTCCTCTCACTTCATCAGAAGGTATGTGCCGAATCTTTCAGTTGGAGCCACTCCTGCTGCTGATGCGTGCTCTCGATTGGCATGGGCACTGCCTTAGCGATTGCAGCAGTGTCGGAGCCCTTGTGTCCTCTTCAGCTCTTTCACGTTTCTTCAGTTTTCACTTTCTTGTCGTTGGATCTGGTCGTTAATTCCACATATTCACAATGCAGGCACCAGAGGATGCAAGGTGACCAGACACTGCGGTACCGTCATGGAGCACGTCACTAGAGAAGATACGTGCATATACATGTTCAGCTGTAATGTCATAGTTGTTATCTTGGGAACATGTTTTGCTGTAAAGGAATGAAAAGGAGTAGTCCCTGAGAAGGGCCTCAGAAGTAGCTTTGTGAAAAAGACTGATTCTTCAGCTAGCAGTTGATGGGCATCGAAGTGTGCCAAGAAGAAAAAATGGTGAAATATTGAAATGGTGAGACAAGGAAAGAAAAATATAAAAGGGAAAGCACTAATGTTATGAGAAAGACGGAAGGCAGGGAGAGACGAGGAGACTGTAACTTGCAAGTTTACGCTTCTTTTTAGCAGCAATGTGGAGAAAAATGGTGCCATCATATGCAAGTTAAAAAGTGCCTACTAACGGAAGTGGTGCTGTCGAGATAGATAGGGCCGAAACAGAGGCAAGGAAGGTAGGGAGATGTTGCAGGTCTATGTGAAAAGATGCCGAAGGCCTAGCCCCAGATATGGAGGGAGAGCCACTGATCCGGGATGCAGGGGTAGCTGCCTGGGACTGAGTGACTAGCAGGTCACACAGAGTAACAGGGCTGTTTGACCTCTGGTTTTTGCTTTAATGAGGAAAAAGAGTAGGGCAGTGAATCCAAGAAAGGAAAAATAAATGAAAGAGTAGGTTTGTGGGAAGAGCTGGTGTTAATCATAAGGCTGTAGACATGTTGAATGGCAGTGAATGTTGTTGCAGCTGTAATATCTCTACCGTATAGATTACCTGGTGGAAAACTTTCCTCGCTTTCCTCAAAAGCTATTAAAAGATTTTTTACTAACCATATGTCTGCCCCCTTCGTTGGTTTCCATTAAAATCTGTAGTATGTCAGAAGTGTTCAATGATAACTAGTCCTTGAGGTTTTTAAATTTTTAAAAATATATTCTTTTGATATAACAAAGTATTTCCTTTAATGAGTTTTTAATAAGAATTATCTCATTGAGCTCGATTCTTATTCATCTATAATAAAGGTGTATTCTAAAACATTGAACTTCTGGTATACAGAGTTGCTTGTGGTGAAGAAGGAAATATACATATATATAATGTATGATGTTAAAATAATTTAGCTGGCTTTGTGTGGTACATCTCAAATTGAGAATAAGTAATTGCTAAGTACCAGAGTTAGATACTCATTTTCTGAGAGCAAAAATGATAGTTACATAGTCAGCTTTTCATTGCTGACAGACTATGGGAGGTAAAAATTTACAGAGAGGCAGATTTGTTTTGACTCATTGGGTATTTTTATTCATAGTTGCTTGGAACTGTTGCCTTTGGGCTTGTGGCAAGACAGTTCATCATAACATGATCACATGGCAGAGAAAACCTGTTTGCCTCATGGTGGCCAGGAAGGAAAGAGGAAGAAAGAGAATCAGACAAGCATATACCTTTGGGGGACATTTGAGATCCAGAACACAGGACCAGGGCTTTTTTCCTTAGAACAGCAACAAAAACAAAAGATCACAACACCACCACCCACAACTTTATGCATTCCTCTCTTTGAGTAGCTGTAAGTACCTTTGTACTTAAATATCTTTTGTAGTTAGCAGGTCGAGGACTGATTAAAGGCAGAGATCATCTGATGTGGGTTCTCCTGCAGTTCATTTCTGGAAGTATTCAGAAAAATGCACTAGCTGATTTTCTACCTGTCATGAAGCTCTTTGACCTTCTCTACCCAGAGAAAGAAGTAAGTTTTACTAAATAGTTATGACAGTTTTGACTATGTTTTAGTCTGTGTTTAAGGACATTCACATTACTGTGTGAAAAGAGCACTAGATTTGGTTGAGTTTTCTCCTAATTTGTGTGATGTACCCTAAATCACAGCCTGGGCACTCAGTCTTTTTGGATATTAGTTTATTGATATGTAAGATATGTAAAATAAATAAATTAAACTTGGTTATTTCTAAAGTTTTTGCAAAACCATGGTTGAATAACTTGTGTGCCAGACTTTTCTTCTACATTCTAAGTAGGTCCACAATTTCAAAAACACTAATACTGTATACATATTATTGAATAGCTAAATAACAAAAAAGTTTGTTAATAATCTATTTTTGGTCAGGTGAATCTCAGCATGACTCCCTTTCAGTGTTCTGTCATATAAAATATTTGAGTAAAACGTAGTGTATTGTGCTTGTTGCCATATACTGGGTGGGTGGTTGGGTGGGTGGTGGTTGTGCTGGGAATTGAACTCAGCTCCTTCACACTGAGCTATATCCCCGGCCTGTTTTTTGTTTTTATTTATTTTTATTTTAAGACACGGTTTTACTAGTTCCCAAATTGTCCGTACTCGACTTGAACTTGTGATCTTCCTGCCTCACTCTTTCAGAGTGCTAGATTATAGATGTGTGTCATGCCTGGCTGGTTGTCATTTTTTTAGAAATATTTCTAATGGAAAATTTTAAATGTACACAAAAAAGTACAGTGAATAGAACAGTAAGCCTGCATTTACCCATCACTTAGAAATACTCATTTCATCTTTTTTTTGCTGAAAAGAAACTGAACGTTTTTGGATATTTATATTATTTTTATCCACTAGTAGTCACTATAGTATTTTTATTCGTTTTATTTTATTTATTTATTTATTTATTGAGATAGGGTCTTGCTCTGTAGTCCAGGCTAGTTCTGATCTCATGTAGCCTAGACTGGCGCGAACTCGGAGCAGTCTGCCTCTGTCAGCGTGCTCGGATTACAGGCGTGAGCCACCATTTCCAGCTTAGTAGTCACTGTTTAATGACAGTCGTTTAGATTGCTTTCGGTTTGTTGCTGTTGTTGCTCCTTTCGGTATTGGGCATTGAACACAGGGTTTCTCGCTGCGCTGCGTCGCCAACCCTTTTAATTTCACTACCTGTCCTGCTTGGTCAGCCTGAACTCTAACCTGAGTCCTCCCACCGCAGACTCTTAAAGTACTGGGGCTATAGCCATGCTCCGTCATTACCAGTAACATCCAACGTGTGGAGTTTTTGTATGTTCTTGTAAAGCAGATATTCTTTTAAGAGGAATGGAGAGGGCTGGAGAGTTAACATAGTGGTTAGAGAGTTTGCCAGCAAACACGAGGCCCTGAGTTTGAATCCCCAGAAAGATGGGCATGGTAGTGCATGCTTGTAATCCCAGGACTCAGTAGGCCACAGCAGAGGGATTACCATGAGTTTGAGGCCAGCCTGGGCTACTTAGTGAGTTCAGGACAGCCTGAACTACAGAGCAAGATCCTGTCTCAAACAAGAAGAAAGAGGGGAAAAAAAAGGTTGATGTAGATAGATACTAAGTTGTAACTAGATAGGAATAAGAAGTACCAGTGTGGTACCACACAGTAGGGTGCCTGTCGATAGAAATTGTGTCATATACCTCACAAAACTGTTTTTAATGTTTAGCCATAAACAAGTGGTCAGTATTTGAAGAGTTGTATGTGTTCACCTTGCTTATAAAATGTATACATGAATCAGAGCATACATATAACTTGTTTTTAATGTGTCAGTTAAATTTAATTTTAAAGAATCATATGAGACTTTCAGATATTGTTTTAAAAATATACTTAATGAAATTTTATAGTGATGTGTTTGCTTTTTAAAAAATAAAATCTTAAGAATATTTGAGAATGCTCTGTGATAGTAGGAAAAGCTTGACTAAACAGCTATGAATTTCTGGTTACTCTGTTGGCAAGTAAAACTTTGCCAGATAAAAGATGTTATAATTGCTTAAAATGTGTGGATGTTAGACGTCCTGATTTGTATTATTGAATAGTTAACCTTAGGACCTAAAATAAAATCAGATATTTAGAAAGAAATATACAGCAAAAGAATTGATAAGGTGCATCTAGTTATTTAATTTTCCTTTCTGGTAATATGCTGTTATTTTCAGTACATCCCAGTTCCTGATATTAACAAGCCTCAATCTACTCATGCCTTTGCAATGACTTGTATTTGGATTCATCTCAACAGAAAAGCCCAAAATGACTACCCCAAGCTACAAATCCCAATACCACATTCCCTGAAGCTTCACCATGAGTAAGTTTGTTCCTTAATAGTTAATTTTTGTAGGCTATTACTGGTCTCAGTATTTGTGTGACATTTGGGAAGTTCCCCATAACCAATGGAAGCAACGATGAGTATTTAATGTGTATATCATAACAAGAGAATAGACTAGTAGCTGCTTCAGAAAAAAAACAGTAAGTTTAGCTAATCTGTGTGGCGCATGTGTGTGGTGGTGTGTGTGTGTGTGTGCGCGCATGTCTGTGTGCGCGCGCATGTGCACATGAGGGTTATTTTAAAGACTTGTTTTTAATTTTATTTTCCTCCCAGATTACTCCTTTTATTAATATGTATTTGCAGTAAATAATAATTACATTCATCTTGAGGAATTGGTGTGTGTGTATAAATATATGATGTGTGTATCAAGATAATATACATATTGCATCTTGATCGTTTTCTTTCCCTTCCCTCTCCATCTTATCACTCCACTCCACATTCCCTTTCCCTCTACACAAAATCTGTCTTCCTGTTTTCTTCCATTGATTTTTTATTTTGCACTTTTACTCTTTCATAGTTTGGTTTTCTTGTCTTAGAGACATCATGCAATATTTGACCTTCTGCATCTGATTTATTTCTCTTAGCACGATGGTTTCAAGGTATATCCATTTTCCTACAGATGCCTCAAACCTATCTTTCTGTATGATAAAGTAGTACTCCACTGTGTAAACATACCACATCTTCTTTATCTGTTGTTGGGTATAATGGCTGCTTCCAAGATTTAGCTATTGTTAGGTTGTGCTGCTATAAACATGGATATGCATATATCACTGTTGTGTGGTCTCTTTAAGTGTTCTAGGAAGATAGCAAGAAGAGAGATAATAGCAGATCAAATGGGATATTTCTTTTCAGTCTTTTGAGGTATCTTTAGTCTCTCAATAATAATTGTACCATTTTATAGTCCTCCCCCCAACAAGATAGAAAGTTTCCTTTTTCTCTACAACCTCACCAACCTTTGTTTTTTTCCCACTATTTTTATTAATACACAAAAGTAATACATAGAATTTACAATGAACTTGGGTGTTTCGTACATCTATGTATCACATCGACTTTACAGTCCCTTCCCATCCTCTACCCTCCCACACCCCCCTGTCCCTTTTCCCGGCTCTATCACTTCATATGGTTCCAAACAAAGAATGTCTGTGTTCTGGGTTTTCCAAGTCCCAGAAACCATACAGTGTTTAACATATTAATCTAACGTGCCTAAGTCATTTCACTCAAGTCACCACTCTACCCCAGCTTCCTATTCCTCTAATGGTTTCGCAGTAGTCAAATCTTGATATCTCCTCTCTGAATCCATCCAATCCCTTCATTGGGATATTCACCAAAAGTTTTTTTCCCCATATTTTCCTACATCTTTGTTGTTATTGTTAAACCTGGCCTTACTCCCCAGTTCACACTAGAAAATAATTATAAGCATGTAGCTCAGAAGACTAGTTAATTTGGGAAAGAAGAGAAAAAAATAAATAAAATTAAGTTGCCTTAGCTGAATACTGGAAGGTGCATATTTGTACATTCACAAGGTTATGTTTACATCAATCAGTTTCCTTAGGATAAACTTTCATTAGTGACCTAATAAGTGAATTGCTACAACAAAACAAAGTTGAAACTATATCACATTGCTACATTAAATAAACTTAAATCTATACCATATAAATATGCTTAAAGTGACAGACATGAAGGCAAATCTAGTTATTTCAGAATTTCCTAACTTTCATAGCTTATTTACTCATATTTCACTGATTACTAACCTATTTTTTTCTCAGCCCATTCTCCTCTAGCTGTTGTCACTTTTTCTCTGGGTCATTGGTGTCGCTGGTCTCCCTTTCACTGTCCTAGTTTCCTTTTAAGTATTTTCTGCAATACTGGCTCAGTGGCTGCAAATTCCTTTAAGCTGTCTCTGTCATGGAAAGTTTTAAGTTCTCCCTTTAAATTAAAAGATAATTTTGCTGGATATATCAGTCTTGGTTGGCATTTATGTTTTTTTAGGGCTTGGATGACATTGCTTCACGATTTCCTTGCTTTTAGAGTTTGGATTGAAAAATCTGCCGTTATCCTGGTGGGCTTATCTTTGTAGGTCACCTTCTGTTTTTCTCTTACTGCTTTTAGTATTTTCTCTTTGTGTTGGGTTTCTAGAATTTTAATTATGATGTGTCATGGTGAGGATCTCTTCTGATCAAAGCTGTTTGGTGTTCTGTATGCCTGGAGCCATTCTCTTTCCTGCACACTGGAGACAGTCAGAGGTAGCAGAACCATGGGGAAATGTGGTAACAAATCTTATACAAAAAGATCTGACTCCCCAGGGGAGGGTGCAAGGGGTGCTGAAATTGCAGAACCCAAAGAACCCAAGGAAGAGATGGGCAAGAAGGATGGTGACTTATGGGCCCAGATGGTCAGTGAATTAAAGCAAGAATTAAAGGAGGAATTAAACCAGGTAGCAAAGCAGGAAATGAAACAGACAGCGCAAGAGCTACAAGAACACTTAGCTAAGCACAAAGCAGGCCTTGAAAAGAAATTAGAGGAGACCAAAGAAGAAATGGGGAAGCACAGTTACAAATCTACAAAAAGACCTGAAACCCCAGGAGATGAAGTCAGGGTAAATAAAGACGAATATGGCAAAAATGACGGCAACTTCTGGGCCCAGAAATTCAGTGAATTAAAGCAGGAAATAAAACAGACAGCAGAAGAGCTACACCAATACATAGATAAACACAAAGCAAGCCTTCAAAAGCAACTAGAGGAGACCAGAGAAGAAATATACCAGAAGATAACACAAAAGAAGAAATTAGAGAAGAACACAGCAGAGATATAGAAAAATTGAATGCAGATATTCAGGAAATGAAAAACATGCAGGTAATAATAAGCAACCACTTTAAACAACTTCAGAATAGTATGTCAGATCTAGAAAATAAAGTGACAAAGCTGCAACATACAGGCCATGAAGAATACAAAGTAAATAAAGCGAATCATTACAACGGCTGATAGATGATTCGAGGAGAAATAACCCCAGAATTATGGGAATCGAGGAGAAGACTGAAAACAAAACAAAAGGCTTAAAGGACATGTTTAATGAAATAATGGAAGAAAATTTCCCAAATCTAAGAAAAGAAATGAACAACCTTTGTTTTTTTAAGTTCTTGATAAAATCCACTAGAGTGAGATGGAATTTCAGTGTTGTTTTTATTTATATTTCTTTTATGGTTGAAGATTCTGAACCTTTTTTCATGTATTTGTTAGTCATGTGTACTTCTTCTGAAAATTCTGTTCATTTTACTAGTTTATTTTTTGATTGTGTCTTTTCTTTTGGTGAATCTAATTTTATTCAGTTTGTAAATGCTAGATAATAGCACTGTGTCCAAGGAATAGTGGGAGAGATTTTTTTTCCCCATTCAGTCAGTGCACTCTTCACTCTGTTGTTTCCTTTGCTGTAAGAAGCTTTTTAATTTGATAGAACCTCATTTGTTGATTCTTGGTGTTATCTCATGTAGAATAGGTGTTTTATTGAGAAAGTCCTGGCCTGTGCATGTGCCTTCAAGTGTTTTGTCTATTTTGTCTTCTAGCATGTTCAGTGTTTCCATTTTAATATCTAGGTCTTTATTCGATGTTGATGTGATTTTGGTATGTGGTAAAAGTTGTTGATCTAGTTTCATTCTTCTACATCTGAATAACCAGTATTCCCAGCTCCACTTGTTAAAGAGGCTGTCTTTTCTCCAGCATTTTTTCAATCCCTTTGTCTAAAATCAGCTAGCTTAGGGTGGCTGGGGTTGCTTCTGCATTCTCAGTTTTGTTCCATTGGTCTGCCCACCAGCTTTTGTGCCACCACTGAATGTGTTTTGTAGAATCGCTTGATACTACTGCATACTGACCACAGCCTCCTCCTTCTCTTGTCTTGCTTGGGACTGCTTTGGTTTTACTTACACTTTGAAGTTACTGGTTCAAGTACCCTTACTCTGCATTTTTTTTTGAAAATAGCTCAGAATGCCTCAGTACTTGGGCATTGAGAACGATTTGACCAGTACATCCTTCTGTCCCCAGGCTGCCACAATTAACTGAGCTGATCTGGCTAGCATGTTTCCTTCCTTATGTGTCTTCCAAGGCTGTAGGAGTCATTGGAGATGGCATTCTTAGATGGGACCGGGCTTCAGTGAAAGGTGCTAGAAATAACTAACCTTCCCTCCTAGAACTTCTGCAGAAGACTTCCAGATCTGCTCATAGGAGACTGTCAGGTAGTCAGACTTTGTATTTCATATGGCTTTCATTTTATGAGGTAACCATAGTTATCTTTTCATAACAATATCTGTAATGAAGACAAATTCATTTCAGCATATATAAGATCCATCTGCTGAATTTTAGCCTAATGCAGTGCTATATATATATATATATATATATATATATATATATATATATATGTATGTATGTACTTAGCAAATATTTATTACTTGGTCAAGTAATTCTTTAGGTCTCTTCTAATATAGTACACAAACTTTTCTGTATGCTTCCACTATGCATTTCACACAAAACTATTACATCTATAGGAATAAAGATAGTATTAATAAATAGATGCATAATTTTTAAAATTACAAGTTAATATGAAAATTACTTTATTCTTTCTGTTTCATCAACATGAAATTTTAGGTTTCTGCAGCAGAGTCTGAGAAATAAAAGTTTACAGATGAATGACTATAAGATTGCCCTGTTGTGTAATGCGTACTCTACAAATTCAGAATGTTTTACTCTACCCATGGGAGCACTGGTAGAAACTATTTACGGAAATGGAATTATGAGGGTGCCTCTGCCTGGAACAAGCTCCTTGGCTTCAGGGTCTGTAACGCCCTTACCCATGAACCTTCTGGACTCCCTGACCGTTCATGCCAAAATGAGGTGTGTTCTTTTTACTTCCTTAGTTGTATATCTGAGAATTGGTAGCAGTATGATACAGACCTTGGTATAAGTCTTAGCATAATTGATTTCCTGATTTACATATATATGATTTATGATCACGCATATTTAAAAGTAATTAGATATATTTTTATTAAAAAGAATGTTAATTATGGAAATCCTAGAATATACAGATAAATGCAAAGAAAATAATTGCCATAGCCTTTCATAAGAGATGAAGTTTATAAAAGTTTTTGTGTATATTATTTTCCTATGGCTAAACATAGGAATTTATGTTGTTTGCTTTTGACAAAAATGGATTGTTTTATAATCATGTTTTTTTGGTATAATAAAACATCTTTTCAGTTACAGTGTTTTAAAAAACTTCTTAAATTTCTACAAAACAGTTTTCATGAAGCTATAAATGATGATTCAGCCAGTTCCACGTGTTAAGCATTGAGGTTTTCTGCAGTGTCATATTATAAAGATGATGATGAGGGTCTAAAGGAATGGTACAGTGATTAAAGCGCTTGCAGGAGCAAGGCCCTGAGATCAAATCCCCAGCACCACATAAAGCCAGGCGAGGTGGCGCACGTGGCAGCTGAGGCAGGAGGATTGCTGTGAGTCCAAGGCCACCCTGGGCTACATAGTGAGTTCAGGACCAGTCTGGGCTACAGAGCAAGACTTTGTCTTAAAAAAAAAAAAAGATGATGATGAAAACTATCTTTGTGGTAGCCTTTGTATTAAAACCTATAATTTTATATATGTGTGTATGTATGTATTTCTGTATGTATGTATGTATGTATGGGTTTTTTTTTTTTTTTTTTGAGCCGTCGTCTCAATCTGTAGTCCCGGCTCGTCATGAACTCACTACGTAGCCCAGGCTGACCTCAGATTTACAGCAGTCTTCCTGCCTCAGCCTCTCATGTGCTGTGATTATAGGTATATGCCACCACACCCAGCTTATATGGTACTGGGGAATCGAACTCAAGGCCTTTTACTTGGTAGAAAAGCACTCTAACTGCTGTGTTATTCCTTCAGCCCACCTATAATTGTGTTTTTTTAAAAAATTTACTTAATTATATTATTTAAATTTTTATTTTCTAAAAGTAGAATTATAGAGTATAGGAATATGAAATTTGTCTTTTACTGTATTTGTACTGTATTTGTTTTCTTTTTTCCTTCTCAGCCTTATTCACAGCATTGCGACCAGGGTGATAAAACTTGCTCATGCGAAGTCCAGTGTGTCACTGGCTCCAGCCCTGGTGGAAACTTACAGCCGTTTACTGGTCTATATGGAAATAGAATCTTTGGGCATCAAAGGATTTATTAGTAAGACAGTACTCTCTCTGATATTATATAACCATTAACCCATTCATTAATTGAAGAGGTATTCTTCCAAGTGCCACGATACAGCAGTGACCAAAAGTAACATAAAGCATCCATTCTAATGAGGGAGAGAGACAATAAAACAAAGAAATGAAATGTGCTCTCTGTCTAGTGTGCATGTTAAAGAGAACAAGCAAAAAATAATGATTCTAAGGATGAGATTAGAGTTTAGCTGTATTCTTAAGTTTCATGGCAAGAGGTGGATAATGTGCCCAGAGCTTAGGATGTCATGGTCTAGACAGACAAGACCCCATGTTTGTGCAGATGGACTTTGCCCAAGCCTGGCTGACAGCAGGCAAGCAGTTGTCCTTCATGTCAGAAGACTTGTGTTTGTATCTTTTAGTTATTAGCAATTATAAGTGATCAATACTTTCTAAAACACAAGTATTTTTCTGATCTTAGTTATTCTGACTTTTCACCAATACACCATAATTTTAATTTCAGCTGCAGCAACTCTTCTCCCCAGATAGTTGAGATTTAGGTACAACTTTCTTTGGAGGATGGAGAGAACAAAAAATGGTGTGGTGAGATTTTTTTTTTGTATTGAAAAATAAACGTAGGGCTGTGGATATAGCTTAATGGTAGAGTGTTTGCCTAATGTGTGAAACCCTGTGATTGGTCATTCCCAACATGGAGCGAAAGAAAAAACAACCTTATACTTCAAGAAGTTGGGAGTGTTAACTTTTTAAAAATAATTGAAAAGATAAGTAGAAAATGAGGAATATTTGTTTTTTGTATCTTATCTTGTTTTCTCATTTTTCTAGACTAGCGTGAGTTTCCTATGTTAAATTCCACGAAGGAAAAAAATTTGGTATTATAATTGGGATCTGAGCTTTCTCCCTACAATTGAAGTAGAAAATAATGGAGGGAATATGTATGTGTTTTCAAACCTTTACATGGAAAGTTTTATTCAGTGTGATATTCTTCAAATGTATTTTAATTCGTGGCTTTAATAATTGGTGCCTTAAATATGTCTTCTTTCAGGTCAGCTCCTGCCAACTGTTTTCAAGTCTCACTCATGGGGGATCTTGCACACACTTCTTGAAATGTTCAGCTACCGAATGCACCACATTCAGCCTCACTACAGAGTTCAGCTCCTGAGTCATCTTCATACTTTGGCTGCAGTTGCACAAACAAACCAGAACCAGCTCCATCTTTGGTGAGCTTACTGAAGACTGCGTTTTCATAAGCTTTATTACAAACTTGGATGGACACTTTGATGAGGAACTTAATTTTTCACCTTTTTTATCAATTTATCATAAAATTTCTCAGCTCTTGAAGTATTTTATTTCTAGTATTTATAGTTTTTTGATGTTTTACTTTCTTTGTTTTTGAGACAGGGTTTCACTGTGCAGGTCAGGCTGGTCCTGAACTTTCTATGTAGCTCAGGCTGGCCACAAACTCAAGCAGTTCTCCTGGCTTAGCCTTCAGAGTGCTGGGATTACAGGCGTGCACCACCGCACCAGGTTAATGTGGTGCTGGGGAATGAAATTCAGGGCCATCTGCTTGCTATACGAGTGTTCCAACTGCTGTGCTATTCCTCCAGCTCATATTTTATATTATAATTAACCTAGAATTAGAGTGAATTCCATAAGCCTGAACTTGTATATGCAACTTTTTCACATCTTTTTTGTTTGTCTGCTTTTTAGCGTTGAGAGCACTGCACTCAGGCTTATAACAGCATTGGGGAGCTCTGAGGTACAACCACAGTTCACACGCTTCCTTAGTGATCCCAAAACAGTGCTGTCTGCGGAATCTGAGGAACTAAACCGAGCTCTGATACTGACTTTAGCCCGAGCAACTCACGTAACAGGTAGAGTTTCTCTGTGACAACTATAGTAATAGATAAAGTGTGCTGTGATTCTGTAGATTACCAGGAAGAGGGCATACTAAAAGGAGACTTCATTTGATCAAAAAGGGCCATTTATTCCTCTGTCTTTACTATTTCAGTCATTAATGGAAGGTCTTGTGTGCCGTCATTCTAACTGGTTTAGCATTAGTTTTGGCTATCTTATATAATACTTAAGTACTGGTCCCTAAGTTTTTTTTTTTAATTTTGTTTTTTTGACTATTTCATACTCTTATTATTTTTTTAATTCCCAAAGAGTTTCTCTTCACTGATAGATAATTGTTATGAAAAGGTCATGATGCATTTTTGCAACAGGTGATGTTAGTTCATTTTTGGAAGTACTAGAATCATTAGCATCCATGTTATTTCTTGTTGTTTGATAGCTGACAGTTATAGATTCATTCTAAAAATAAAAACTGAGTGATTTGGGTGAGTTTTGAATATTTTGCCACAAGTTGATGATGGAAGCCTTTTTTTTTTCTTTGCTAGTTTACTTCCATATGGGAAGAATGTGCATCATTTTGTGAAAAATTGTATATAGTTCACAGTGACAGTGCTGTACAAGAACATCAATGTGAACAGTGGTCATGAAATTCTGCACTGGTCACTTTGATCTCAACCAGTCTTATCAGTCAGGGAGGCCCAAAAAAGTTAATGACAACGAAGTAAAGCTGTTGGTAGGGTCAAACGCATGTTACACGATGTGAGAGATTGCAGAAACAAATGTCATGACTTTTTCGACAGCCCAATATTTATTAATTTATTTTAAAACTAATTTATTTAGTATATGTTAACAAAAATGTTATGAAAGAAACTGTTGCCTAAAAACTTTAGTGAGAATTGTCATTTTTTTTCATTTTTATAGTCTTTATTGTTTTTCCTTGTGACAGTCTCAGATAATTAAAAAAACCCTGCTAACTGCCTTCTTTCTTTCTTTCTTTCTTTCTTTCTTTCTTTCTTTCGTTTTTAGTGGTGGCACTGGGGATCAAATCCAGGAACAAACTACTACTGAGCTATTATCTCACTCTTTAATAATTTTTTTTTTAATCTTGAGACAGGTTGTAGTCTTGCTAAGTTTTTCACATTGGCCTTGAATTTATGATTCTCCTGCCTCTGCTTCCCAAGTAGCTAAGATTACAGACAAAATACATGCTTCTGAATAATTAGGTTTCTGTCAGATATTCTTTTAAGTATAATTGGAATTCCATGAAAAAAAGCAGCTAACTTACTTAGCCCTCAAACCTTTGCACAAGTATGTTACCTCAGAACGTCCTATACTTTGGAATACTTCATACTTACTCCTCATTTTACCACACAGAATATTACAAATTTTATTTTTATAGATGTAATTATGCATATTTATCGGACACTATATGATATTTTAATATGTGTATATTGCAAAAAGTTCAAATAAGAGCAAACATGTTTATCCTCTGAAACATTTTTTATTAAAATGAAAATGTTCGCAGTCTTTTCTGTTAGCTTTTGGAAATCTGTAATACATTATCAGGCACATTTGTAAGTCAAACGAGCACCTTCTTTCTCACTGAGAATGTATGGGGAAGGTTGCAATGGCTTGTAGAGAGTCTGTTGTCCTCTTTGATTTGTGTTAAGAACCAGCAGTTCTCCCACTGTTACTTTTGTGCTGTTAGTGTATGTATCAATATAGTTTAAAAGTCAGTGATACCTTGATATTAATTATGAGTAGTCAGATCCTTGAAAGGTCATTGGGGACCCACAGAGATTAGCAAACTGCACTTTGAGAATTGTTTTTTTTTTTTTAACAAGTATTAAATTCAGCAGCCTCAAATAATTATTTAAACATGTTAACTGTCTTATTTTACAGAAGCCTTTTTATTTAGAGTTTTATACTTGTGCGTAATTGTTTCAGTCACCAGAAAAGACATTTACTTTCTCATTTTGTTCTCTTGGCTTCATAAAGAACTAGTGAATCATTCTCAGAGTGAACTAAATGAACAGTAGTGGGATCTCTGTCACTTGTACTTTATAACCTGCAAAAAAGAAGAGAGAGATTCCAGATGTCTTTAGTCGTCTTCTTATTGTGTTTATATTTCCTAATATGACAAATCCAAGTCACCAACAAACTGAGAAAATTTAGGTCCTAAGTTGTATATAAGTAATTAAGCAGTGAATGCACTGAAATCTAAGTGTGCATATTTGTTCAGTATCTTGGATGAGTTGTAGATATGATCATTAATATCTGGATTACATCTCTTTGTGTTTAGATTTTTTTACAGGCTCTGATTCAATTCAGGGAACTTGGTGTAAAGATATACTTCAAACCATCATGAGTTTTACTCCACATAACTGGGCCTCACACACTCTTAGCTGTTTTCCAGGCCCACTACAGGTAATTTTGTCTTAGATCATACATTGGTTACATATGAAATTTTCCTCCCTGTTTGTTTTTTTGTTTTGTTTTTTTCTTTTTCCCCCACATTTTATTGATAATGTATATGTGC
>PVKB01004762.1:18701-45815 GCA_004027205.1 Ctenodactylus gundi
TTTCCCACTCTCCTTTTGTCCCTCCCCTACCCACCCCTCCCTCCCTCCTCCCCCTCCCTACCCCCCTCTTTCACTTTGTCTTTCCTCTTAAGTTCCATAGGAGTTGTGATCTGCGTCTCTCATATCAGAGACCATTCGATGTTTCACCTTCTGCTTCTGACTCACTGCACTAAGCATGATGTTCTCAAGTTTCTTCCATTTACCTATAAAAGCCTCCACACTGTTGAACTTTATTGATGCATAGTATTCCATTGTGTATAAATACCACAGTTTGTGTATCCACTGGTCTGTTGATGGGTATTTTGGTGACTTCCATATTTTAGCTATTCTTAGTTGTGCTGCTATAAACATGGCTATACATATATCTCTGCTATGTGTTGTTTTGGTCTCTTTTGGATATATTCCCAGAAGGGGTGTCACTGGATGGAAGGGGATATTTATTTCTAGTCTTTTGAGAGTTCTCCATACTGCTTTCCAAAGTGGTTGTACAAATTTACATTCCCACCGGCAGTGTAGGAGGGTTCCTTTCTCCCCACAGCCTCACCAGCACTGATTATTATTTGACTTGTTGATATAGGCCATTCTCTCTGGAGTGAGATGGTATCTTAGCGTTGTTTTGATTTGCATCTCTCTTATGGCTAGAGATGTTGAACATCTTTCCGTGTATCTATTGGCCCTTTGTACTTCTTCTTCAGTGAACTGCCTCTTCATTTCATTTGCCCACTTTTCAATAGGATCCTTTATTTTGGTAGGCTTACTTTTCTTCAGCTCCTGTATATTCTAGTTATAAGATTCTTATCTGAGATGTTGGTGGTAAATTTTTTTTCCCAATCTGTTGGATCTCTTTTTAAAATGTTGATAGTTTCCTTTGCTGTGCAGAAACCTTTTAGTTGACAAGATCCCATTTATTAATAATGGGGATAATTTCTTTTGCTCTTGGTGTCTTGTCAAGGAAGTCTTTGCCTACCCCTATGTCTTTTAGAAATTTGCCTACTTTGTCTTCCAGAAGGTTTAGTGTTTCATTTTTAATGTTTAGGTCTTTGATCCACTTTGATTTGATTTTGGTGCATAGTGATAGGTGTGTGACTAGATTCATTCTTCTGCATGTGGATGTCCAGTTTTCCCAGCACCATTTAATGAACAAACTGTCCTTTTTCCATTGTATGCATTTGGCCCCTTTGTCGAAGATTAAGTAATTGAGGGTGTTTGGGTTTGTCTCTGCATCTTCAATTCTGTTCCACTGGTCTATCTGTCTATTTTTGTGCCAGTACCAAATAGTTCTTATAACTATGGCTTTTGTAGTATAGCCTGATGTCTGGAACTGTAATGCCTCCTGCTTTGGTCTTGTCGCTCAGGATGGCTTTGGCTATTCTTGGTCTCTTTTGGTTCCGTGTGAATTTAAGGATTATTGTTTCAAGTTCTTCAAAGAAACTTGCAGGTGTTTTGATAGGAATTGCATTGAATCTGTATATCAGTTTCTGTAGTCTAGTCATTTTTACTATATTTATTTTGCCTATCCAAGAGCAGGGAATGCCTTTCCATTTTCTAGTGTCTCCTATAATTTCTTTCTTCAGTGTAATGTAGTTTTCTTTATACAGGTTCTTCACGTCCTTGGTTAGGTATACTCCTAGGTATTTAATTTTTTGCTGAGCTGTTGAGAATAGAATTGTTTTTCTGAGTTCTTGCTCAGTAAGTTCGTTGTTAGTGTAGAGAAAAGCTGTTGATTTTTTACTGTTAATTTTGTAGCCTGAGACTTGGCTGAATTTCTTTATTGTTTCTAGGAGTTTCGTAGTGGAGTTTTAGGGTCTTCCATGTAGATAATCACATCGTCTGCAAATAAGGAGAGTTTGACCTCCTCCTTTCCGATGCAGATTCCCTTTATTTCATTTTCTTGTCTGATTGCTGTGGCTAGTGTTTCAAGGACTATGTTGAATAAGAATGGTGATAGTGGGCAGCCTTGTCTTGTTTCTGATTTGAGAGGGAACGATTTCAACTTTTCTCCATTTACTATGATATTTGCAGTAGGCTTAGCATATATGGCTTCTATGAGTTTTCGGTAGGGCTCTTCTATACCTGTTTTTCTCAGTGTTTTTGTCATGAAAGGGTGTTGGATTTTGTCAAAGGCTTTTTCTGCACAATAGAGATGATCATGTGGTTTTTTGTTTTCACTTTTGTTGATATGGTGTATTACGTTGATTGATTTACGTATGTTGAACCAGCCTTGCATCTCAGGAATGAAGCCCACTTGATCATGGCGTATGATCTTTCTGGTTACTTGTTGGATTCTGTTTGCCAGAATCTTACTGAGGATTTTTGCATCTATATTCATTAAGGTTATTGGTCTGTAATTTTCCTTCCTACTTAAGTCTTTGTCTGGTTTTGGGACTAGTGTGATGGCTAGCCTCAAGAAATGAGTTTGGCAGCACTCCTTCCCTTTCTATTTTATGATGAAATAGTTTGAGAAGGATTGGAGTACATTCTTCCCTAAAGTTCTGAAAAAATTCTGCTGTGAATTCATCCAGGCCTGGACTTTTGTTTGTAGGTAGAGCTTTTAGTACTGCCTCAATTTCTGTGTTTGATGGGGTTGTTCAAGGTTTTTATATCTTCTTCACTTAATTTTGGTATTTTATATGTATCTAGGAACTCATCCATTTCTTCCCAGTTCTCAGATTTATTAGAATATAGGTGTTCAAAGTAGTTTCTTGCAATATTCTGGATTTCTGCAGTCTGTTGTAATTTCACCCTTTTCGTTTCTAAGTGTCCTAATCTGTGCCTTTTCTTTTTCTTGATGAAGTTGGCAAGAGGTTTGTCGATTTTGTTGATATTTTCAAAGAACCAGCTCTTTGACTCATTAATCTTTTTTATTGTCTTTTTAATTTTGATCTCATTTATTTCAGATCTGATCTTTATAATCTCTTCTACTGCCTTTTGGGTTGAGTTGTCCTTCTTTTTCTAGGTCCTTAAGGTGCATCATTAGTGAATTTATTTGTGACTGTTCTGTTCTTTTGATGTGTGCATTTATAGTTATGAATTTTCCTGTAAGGACTGCTTTCATTGTGTCTCACAGATTTTGATATGATGTACTTCCATCGTCATTTAACTCTATGAAGTTTTTGATTTCTTCTGATTTCTTCCGTGATCCATTGTTTGGTCAGTAGTAAGTTGTGAAGTCTCCATGTGCTTGTGTATTTTCTTCTGTTTCTGGCGCTGTTAAGTTCCAGTCTTATTCCACTATGGTCTGAGAGTATGCAGCGGACTATTTCTATCCCTTTATACTTGCTTAAGCATGACTTATGTCCTAGGACATGGTCTATTTTAGAAAATGTTCCATGTGCTGCTGAGAAGAATGTGTAGTCTGTTGATGTTAGGTGGAAGACTCTGTAAATGTCTGTTATGTCCAAGTTTTCTATAGTATCTTTTAGCAGTTGTATATCTTTGTGGATTTTTTTGTTTGGTTGATCTATCTATTTGTGATAGTGGAGTATTAAAATCCCCTACTATAATTGCATTGGGGCCTATGTGTCCTTTCAGCTCTAATAATTCTTGGTTTACGTAATTGGGTGCTCTAGAGTTGGGTGCATATAAATTAATAATTGTGATTTCTTGCTGTTCTAGTATTCCTTTAACCATTATGTAGTGTCCCTCTTTGTCTCTCTTCACCTGTTTTCTTTTGAAATCTGATGAGTCTGAGATTAATATAGCTACTCCTGCTTGTTTTCTGGGACCTGTTGCATGAAATATTGAATTCCAACCTTTTATTTTCAGTCTATGAGTTCTTTTTGGGTGAAGTGTGTCTCTTGTAGGCAGCAAATTGTGGGTTTCTGTTTTTTGATCCAGTCAGCTAGTCTATGTCTTTTGATAGGTGAGTTGAGGCCATTCACATTTAGGGTAATTACTGAGGTGTGTTTGGTGCGTCCTGCCATTGTTGTAGTTTTTCCATGTTGTTTACTGGCTTCACTTTTATCTCAGCTCATTCTCCTCTAGCTTTTGTCTCTTTTTTTCCCCTCTGGGGTCTCTTATGTCATTGTCCTCTCTTTCACTATCCAAGTGTCCTTTGAGAATTCTCTGCAGTGATGGCTTAGTGGCTGCAAGTTTCTTTAAACTTTCTATATCGTGGAGGATTTTAATTCCTCCCTCTAGTTTAAAAGATAGTTTCGCTGGATATAGTAGTCTTGGTTGAAATTTGTGTTCTTTTAGTGTTTGAGTGACATTGCTCCATGACCTCCTGGCTTTTAGAGTCTGGGTTGAGAAGTCTGCAGTTATCCTGATGGGCTTACCATTGTAGGTCACCTTCTGCTTTTCTCTTACTGCTTTCAGTATTCTCTCTTTGTGTTGGGTTTCTAGTACTTTAATTATGATGTGTCGGGATGAGGTTCTCCTCTGATCAGTATTATTTGTGTTCTAAATGCCTGCAGTAATTCAATATTCATTTCTCTTCTTAGATTTGGGAAGTTTTCTTCCATAATTTCATTGAATATGACTTTTAATTCTTTTGTTTGGTCCTCGGTCTTCTCTTGGATTCCCATAATTCTCAGGTTGTTTCTCTTTGAATCTTTTGAGTCATTGTAATGATTTACTTTCTTCTTTTTTTACGTTGTGTTCTTTATGATCTTTCTGTTCCTGCTTCGTCATTTTGTCTTCTAGGTCTGATAATCTATTTTGAAGTTGTTCGATATTGTTGCTTATTGTGACCTGTGTGTTTTTTACTTCCTGTGTATCTGTATTTTTTTATGTCTCTGTTGTATTCTTCTCTTATTTCTTGTATGATCTTCGTTTTCCTTTGGTTCATTTCTTCCTTGATCTGCTATTTGCTTCTCATGGCTTGTTTTTAGCTTAGCTAGGTCTTGGTGTCACTCTTGATTTTTGATTATCATTTCCTGCATCATTTCTTGCTTTAATTCTTGCTTTAATTCCTGCTTTAGTTCAGTGTATTTCTGGGCCCAGAAGTTTCCATCATTTGTTCCATTTTCATCTTTAGTTTCTGTACTTTCAGAATTCCTAGTATGCTCTTCTGATGTATAAAGACCTTCTGAAGGAGATTTATTTCCACGTTTCCTCATGGTTCCGTTGTCTTTGGTTGTCTCTGGTTGTCTGTCCCTGGATTCCCCCATGTGGTTCTCCCCTGTACAGCTCTGACTGGTGCTAGGAGAGCACAACCTTCTCGCTGCCCACCGAGGCGAGGCAAGGGGCGGTGAGGATATGCACTCCAGTCTCACTAGTCTACTCCCATTCGGCCCTACAGGGTGCCAGCCGGGACCTGGGACCACTGTAAGGTTTCAAGGTGCAAGGAATGTCGCACATTCACTCAGACTGCTCCTATGCAGCTCTGCCTGGGACCCACTGGACCCTCCTTCCTCTGCAAGTTCCTGCAACACCGAGCCGGGCTACATGCCCAGAGTCCGCTCCTACCGGCTTCTGCCTGTTTCCCGTGGCGGTCCCCCGCTTCCTCTGCGAGGTCCCGTGACACTCCCTATTTGGTTTTATTCTAGAAAACTCATTTTGGTGATCTCCAAGTTAGATTTTATCTCTTTTTAATATCCTTTCTGTTGCTTCTAGAATCTCTTCAGTTGTTCCTCATCCTACTCTAGACATGTTGTGTATCTTGACTCTGCACTGGACATGTTCCTAAGAATTTATTTCTTACAGTTTCAACAGAGTAGTTTGAGAATCTCACAAGATTAACACATTATGTGAAAAAGTTTCTTGTAGAAATGAAATGGAAACATACAATTTACTGGAGCTTTATACAAATGCAGCTGAATTTTTTCTTTGAAAAAAATCCTGCCACACAGCTACACATTTAGCTGTTAAAGAGAAGCAAACCTCATCTGTCTTCCCCCTTTCACAGCAAGTATAAGGCTCAATGAGTGTCCATCTTCCATATCTTCTTGGAGGGGCACATCAGTGTTTCTCAGACTTCTTAGAATCATCTGGAAAGCTTGCTGAACAGATTGCTGAACACAGCCACAGAGCTTCTGATTTCATAGATCTAGGATAGACCCTAGGAATGTTGTTTCAAGACCAGGTTGATGCCACACTGCTGATCTGGAAACCACGCTCAGAATCACTGGTCTTATGTAAATTGTTTTCTTTATAGAGTCACTAAAATATGTGACCAAAGGGCAATGGGTAGATACAGTTCTGCTCCTTTTCTCTCCCTCCACCAAAGTCAGCAGCAGATGAATGAAGGGGCTTGGAATCCATGTTTGCTTATAATTTCTGTTAAGGAAATGTAGGAAATGGACTCTGAGAGTTACTATCTAGTCATGCCTGCATATCTCTTAGTCAAAATACAGAGATCCAGACCTTAATTGCTGATTTGCTTGAAGTCACTTTGTTTGTTAATATCAGAACCAAATCTCAAAGTAGCTGCTTAGATCCACATGCATTGTTCTTTCTACTGTATTGATGAGGCAGTGCACAGTTTCCACGAGTCACCGTCTATGCTGTGGTGGGCTTTTCAGGGATGTGACTGCTGTTAAGTGTCCCCTCACCCAAACTTCTATAGGTAGCCCCCTCATATATGCTTTGGTAGGTAACTGCTCACCCATACTCCTGTTAGTAAGCCCAGTAAACTCACTAATTGACCAGATTGAACTTTGGTGCACTCCTTACTATCTGGGGTGAATTGACGTCACTATTCATGTCTCCCCAGGAAAAGTTATTCCTGTGAATAACTTATGCCTTTTGTTCTTCCCGTTAGGCATTTTTTAAACAAAATAATGTGCCTCAGGAAAGCCGTTTTAATCTGAAAAAAAATGTGGAAGAGGAATATAGGAAGTGGAAATCAATGACCAATGAAAATGACATCATTACCCACTTTTCTATACAAGGCTCTCCTCCTCTCTTCCTCTGTCTACTCTGGAAAATGCTCTTGGAAACAGATCATATTAATCAGATTGGCTATAGGTAAGCCAAAAATCTAGATTTAATTCTATGTACAACATGTACACACAACATGTGCAACATGTTGTACAACAGTACATGTCCAATAGTAGAGTTTATTTTTTCACTCTCTGCCTTCCAGAGTATTAGAAAGAATTGGAGCCAGGGCCTTGGTAGCCCATGTGAGAACCTTTGCTGATTTCCTGGTATATGAGTTCTCTACATCAGCAGGAGGTCAGCAACTCAATAAATGCATTGAAATTCTTAATGACATGGTATGGAAGTACAACATTGTTACATTGGATAGATTAATTCTCTGTCTGGTAAGAATAAACATGTTTCAAGCTTTATCGTTTTCTTTATCTCTTAGCTGTGGAGCATAGACAGAAAGGTAGTTAAAATGCAGTAAGGAGAATAAGTATAAATAATAAGATAGGATATGAAAAATACTGCTGGGAGAAAAGTGAGAGATCACATCTGTTTAAGTGATAGATTGTGAAGAATATAAAATATTAAAAATAGAAGCAGTCATTCCTAGTAAAAGGAATGGTAAGCCAAAAAGAGATAAGCAGGGGTCAGATACATTTGGAGAATACTGCCTGGTTAGTTTGGAATAGAATGGGCACCTAGAGAAACGCTGATGGTAGTGAGATTTAACCATGTTTAAAATGATAGAGCCATGCATTTGCACAGATTGGTCGTTTTCATTAATTTTTGCTGTTCTCTAAAGGCGATGCGTAGTCATGAAGGAAATGAAGCCCAGGTTTGTTATTTCATAATTCAGTTGCTGTTACTCAAACCAAATGACTTTAGAAATCGAGTAAGTGACTTTGTGAAGGAAAACTCCCCAGAGCACTGGCTACAGAATGACTGGCACACCAAGCACATGAATTATCACAAGGTATTGTATTTAATTGTTTCACATGACCCTTTGAAAAACCCATACTTAGGTATTCGGCTGATTTTGGGTGTTTTCTTTATGGGTCTACTATATTCTTTCTGGTGTGTGGGAAAGTAAATTAGCTGTATAGTCATTCTTATTAGCAACAGATTGAACCTGCAATTTTAGTAGACATGGACACTTACAAAATGAAGAAAGTATAACTTCTTTTCTTGTGGGGCTGGGAGATTTACTCAGGTAGAGCATGTGCTTTATATAAGCCAGGCTTTAGGTCCATTTCCTCCTCCTTAACCCCCCCCCCCCCCCAAATACTTTTTGTAAAGATGATTCAAACTATTTTTTCATTTTAGTTAGGTATTTTAAGAGAAAATTTTAAATGCTATAAACATTCATTATATCCTTATTTCCACAGAAATATCCAGAGAAGCTATATTTTGAAGGCCTGGCAGAACAAGTTGACCCTCCTGTACAGATCCAGTCCTCCTATCTACCTATCTATTTTGGAAATGTGTGTCTCCGATTCCTTCCAGTGTTTGATATAGTAATCCACAGATTTTTAGAGTTACTTCCAGTGTCCAAATCACTAGAGACTCTACTGGATCACCTCGGAGGCTTATATAAATTTCATGGTGAGTTTTCTCAAATTTTAGTTCTGTTTATTGATTCTGTGAAAAAAAAGTAGGCTGGATATGCCTGTGTGGTAATAAAAGGGTTTTTTTTTTTTTTTTTTTTTTTTTTTTTTTTTTTTTTTTTGTTTTTTTTTTTTTTTTTTTTTTTTTTTTTTTTTAACAAATGAGTGTTTGGGATGATGTTATTGTCATTAAGTGTAAAAAAATCATTTCACAGAAAATGTTATTACTGTAAATTAAATCTTCTTGGCAGGCTTCTGGGATGAGTAGGATTTGAACTTGATTAATATGATTTGTATGAACAGAAAGGAAAAGAAAGAACAGTACACAAAAGGGATCATTAGAGGAAATCTGGGGGGTAGAAAAGACAAAACATATTTCTTTCTTTCTTTCTTTCTTTCTTTCTTTTTTGTGTGTCTTTGTGTGTTTATTTTGAGACAATGTAGTACAGGCTGGGCTGGGTCTGAGTTCACTATGTAGCCCAGACCACCCTCAAACTCAGAGCAGTCTTCCTGCCTCAGCCTCCCAAATGCTGGGATTACAGGCAGGCACCACTGTGCCCCATTTATGTGGTGCTGGGGAGTCAAACCCAGGACCCTGTGCTTGCTAGGCAAGTAATTTAACCACTGAGCTATGCCTCCAGCCCAACAAGGCATATTTGAAGAGGAATTTCTTCATTCGGCTGAATTGAATATTTTCACCAGGAACTTACAGAAATGAGGTTGGAGGGAGAGATTGTATTTAATTGTAAGATCACCTTAAAATTCCACTTTTGATTTCATAACTGTTACAAGTTCATTAGAATATTTAGTGTGATGATTTCATGGAAAGAATCATTTTGGAAATCAGGGCAGTTGTAGTTTATAGCATATCTCGGGAGGAGGATACCCTTCCAATAATGTCTCAAAAGCTCTAATGTATGAGGTCTAAGTCAGAATGTAGGGGTTGTAAATAAGGAATAACAGACAGATGACCAGGAAGAAGAAACAAGACTTGATTGCCTGGCTCTTAGAAGAATGTTGAAAGAAAGAAATCAAAGGCAACTCTGAAGTCTCAGTCATGGTAACTGGAAAGTGGTGCATCAGTGATAGAAGCATTGAGCGTTTTAGAATAGTCACTGTGGGACCAAAGAGTATTTCTCTAGGAGGCAGCTCTTCTTAGTCCTTAATCTAAGTTATCTTCTTCAAAGTAGAAGTGTAAATTGTGTGTTAACACTACAAAATAGGTAAGAAATTCAAGAGAATATTTCTTTAAAAAACGTTTGGATTAGGTAGGTAATACACACACGTAGTGTAGAAGTTTATACAATGAAAGTGTCCGCCCTGGCTTTCAAAAGAACATTCCTTTCAGATCGTTTGGATTAAGTAATACATGCCCACACAGTGAAAATGCCCGGCCTGTCTTCTGTGTAACTATTTTCATTCTCTGAGGTAACCACTGTTACCAGTTTTTGCATACCTTTCCTTAGATAGCCTGTTGTTTTTAACACAAATATATTTAGTAAACACATTGTTTTTTTACCATATTTTTACACTTGTGTTGTATGCTTGGGTTGATCATTTGTATTAGTACATAAGGAGCTACCTAATACATGGAATAATTTATTTCTCCTGTGTGAAAATTTTAGTCTGTTTCTGATCTTTTGCAAATGAAAACAGGACTGCAGTAACATTCTTTGATATGTGTCATTTTTTGCAGGATAATTTCCAGAAGTAAAATTGCTAGCTTGGAATATGAACATCCTGAAATGCAAACTCTGTGTTATTAGTATTCTTCTGTCTTATCTTCAGATTAAAGGATGTATTGTGTGTCATTGTCTAGTATCTGAAGTTGTTTCACAATCTTTTGATCTCTTTGTCTAGTAATCTTCAAGGCAGATGATTTGCTTTTCGCTACTGTCAGTAGCCTGATCAACATTGTGTGATATTTTCTTCTTGGCAGATCGACCAGTGACTTATCTGTATAATACCCTGCACTATTATGAAATGTACCTGAGAAATCGTGACCATCTCAAACGAAAACTGGTCCATGCAATCATTGGCTCACTCAAAGATAACCGACCACAGGGCTGGTGTCTAAGTGACACTTACCTGAAGAATGCTATGAATCCACGAGAGGAAAATCCTTGGGTTCCAGATGACTCCTACTATTGCAAGCTGATTGGAAGACTAGTAGATAATATCTTTTTTATAGTGATTTTCCACACTCTCCAAAAGTAGCAGCAGTGTTTTGATTTGTGAGCACAAATTGTTTTCTTACCAAGGTTATATTTTGATACATTTAAGGGCTTCAGTATTTATTTGTTTTTCTTTCATTGAGACAAATTTTTGCTGTGTTGGTAAGGCTAGCCTCAAACCCCTGGACTTAAATAATCCCCCTGTCTCAGCCTCCCTTGTAGTTGGGATTATAGGCATGCACTATTGTACTTGGCTTTGTTTTCAGAGGTCTTTGTAGTTTTATTTCTGTAAAGGTTTTGAAATCTTAAATTAGCAGTATCATGAAGATAGGTTGAAATTTTGTTGGTGATTTATTTAAAAACAGAATTTAGGGAGTTTTGTTTTAAAGAAAAAATATACTCCATTCATATGTACTAGATACTGTAGCAAACACTTCTGTTTGCAGCTAGAAAACGTACAGTCTTGATGCTTTAAGTAGATCCTTAAATACTTTTTAAAAACATTAATGAACAATACTGAAACTTTCTTTATTGAAAAGCTACTATATCAGTATTAAATTTCTTTATTATGTTCATGTTAGCAACTATGTATTGTGTGTACACCATTCCATTGTTTACTGGATAAATTTCACACAAATGAAAATGACTTATTTTCTGAAACCAGTTTGTTTCCTGAAGTAAAGGAATTACTCATTTTAAAATAACTTATGTGAAACTGTCCTGTAAGTGAAAAAAAAAAATGGAATAATGAATTCCAGGACTATCTTTGTTGCATTTAAAGCCACCACGAGTTACTGGTTCTAAGAGCTAAGACCAACTGTGTTGATCAAATGATTACTGTTAGTACTCTTCAGTCATGTCATGTCAAACTTACTTGCAGTTGATTTGTATTGTCTCTTACCTTTCTAACTACAGATAAACCGCTTCATGCTAGCTTAAAATTAGGTAAATTAAGTCATATGAGATACTTACATGTGAAACATTAGGAAATTTGTGGAGTGTTATACAAATGTGAGTCACTGCTCTAATAATCAAATTGTTACTGCCTTAATTACCTGTACCAATGGCTGGCAAATCCCCTGGTCCCTTCCCAAACTGCGACTGGAGATTCAATGAGTTTCCCAACCCAGCTGCCCATGCCTTGCACGTTACATGTGTAGAGCTCATGGCCTTGGCTGTTCCAGGCAAGGATGTTGGGAATGCCCTTCTGAATGTCGTCCTGAAGAGGTAGGTATTCAGTCTGATGCCATAATATGCTGCTTGTTTGAAAACAGTGGTATTTTATGTAAAGCTGTTTCCAAGCTTGTGCCCTGGATGCTGGTGAACTTTGGATAATAGTCTTCTGTTTCTCAATCTTGTCTTTGTGATATGAATGTAGTAGAATGAGCTCCGGCCAGGCTCTGGGGACCTGGGTTTGTTTACTGTTCTACTCTGTTACCTGCCTTGTATTTAATTCATGATCATCTTAATTTGTCATTAAAAATAGTCTTTCAGTGTTCTCTGGGGCTGGGAATATAGAATAATAGCTCAGTGGTGAAGCAGTTGCCTCGCATTTGTGAGGAAGGGCTTGGATTTGATCTCTAGACTGGAAAAAAATTAAAGGCTAGCATGTAAGGGGAAACTGCTTGGAGATGAAGTGTGAATAAGGAAGAATGGACTTTTCAGTCTAGCTACTATTGTTAAAGAACACCCCCCCCAAATTATTATTTTGTGTATATATTAAATTTTAATGCCATTAAAAATGCATTATCTTTTTTGACCATCCTAATTTTCACTTCTCTAAATTAGAGATGTTCCCAGAATAAGATCTGTTGTTTTTGTTCTTCATATTTGTTCTTTTTACATTCCCTTGCAGTCAGCCTTTAGTGCCAAGGGAGAACATTACAGCATGGATGAATGCAATTGGTTTGATCATCACTGCTCTCCCAGTGAGTAAATAATTGTGACCAAAAGGAAAAGATGCATATAGGATAAGCTTATATAGGAACATTGTGCAGATTAATGAAATGTTTCATGTTTTGAAGGTTTTTCATATTATTATTACTTTAAAAATCTACAATGGCTTTTTTTTGCTTTTCTGCATCAGATTTAATTACACCTTATATACAGATTTCAGAGTCCTCCTGTATCCATCTTATCCTTTCACTCTAGCTTTTTATGTCATCGTGTGGTCTCCGTTAATCTGTTATCATGTCACGTAGCTAGAGCCTTTCCTTGTGCAGATGATGCGTGTTGAGGTATGTTTAAGTCCCTCGTATGAATAAGACATTATGTGAAACCCCTCTTTCTCTGTCACCTCCTTGTTCACTGACTTATCATCTTATGCCCTTACTTGTCCAGTTCATGGGCATTCTGTCCTCTGACCTCCACGTGTCCAGTCAGCATCTTGCTGTTACATCTTTGAATTATGTTGTCTAACACAGTGCTCTCTAAACTTAATTAGACAACTCTTAACATATGTTGGAATATGTATGTGTGTGTATGAATGTATATATCTACATATGTGTAGATAGATAAATATATACGTGTGTGTGTGTGTGTGTGTGTGTGTGTGTGTGTGTGTGTATGAAATCTGTACATAGTCCAGTGTTCTGGGCTGGAGGAATGGCTCAGCGGTTAAAGCGCTTGACGAAGCGCTAAGCCAAGCGCTAAGTACCTGAGTTCGATTCTCCAGCACCACATAAGCTGGGTGTGGTGGCGCATGCCTGTAATCCCACCACTCAGGAGGCTGAGACAGGAGGATTGCCGTGAGTCCAAGGCCAGCCTGGGCTCTGAAATGAATTCAGGACCAGCCTGGACCGCAGAGCGAGACCCTGTCTCAAAAAAAACAAAAACAAAACAAAAAAAGAAATATTCCAGTGTTCTGTATAATTACTGTTGGCAGTAGGTAGCCATTACCACCTAGTAAATACCAGGTTCTAAATAAGCTGGACAGATCCGTATGCATACGTAGAGCCTTTTTACTGTCAAAGACTTTGTCCCAGTTTTGGTACTGACTTAATTCAACCAGTTACGAAGCCATTCTACTGTATTTTAAAATCTCCGTTGTGCAGAAACAAGCTGGATAAGGAGGAGACTTTCGAGGATGAGAAGGGGGTTGTATTGTAGGACTTGGTTGAACTCTGGAACACTGGGTGAGTGGTGGTTTTCACCATGCTTTCCGCTGGTTGTGCAGGAACCATACTGGATCGTCCTCCACGACCGCATCGTAAGCGTGCTCAGTAGTAGCAGCCTGACGTCCGAGGCGGAGTGGGTGGGCTACCCGTTCCGCCTCTTTGACTTCACTGCCTGCCATCAGTCCTACTCTGAGATGAGCTGCAGCTACGCGCTGGCCCTCGCCCACGCCGTGTGGCACCACTCCAGCATTGGGCAGCTGTCCCTCATTCCCAAGTAAGGGCTGTGATTTACTCCAGGAATCTGATGGGTGTGTTCTTTTAAATTTCATTTATAGGTGAAGTATGTGTCTCATTCATAAGAACAATTCGCAAAGTAAGAGTCTTTTAAGTAAGTAGAGTTTCTGGTTAATCAGAAAGCCTCTTTTATTTCAGATTTGTTTTTAAAAGCTGACGTGTATATGCCAATCATCTGGTATCTAGTTTTTCATTATGGTTTTGGGAGGCTTATCCAATGCATGCTGTTTCCATACTAGACCCCAAAGTTGCTTGTTGAACTGAAAAAAACTGTATCAAACTATCTTCTACTTGTTTTTCTTGACCGTAAAATGGGTATTAATTAGATCCACGTTTCTTGAGAACAACATTGCTATTGTTTTCTTTCCTATTATTAATCTTCTCTCATTCAGTAGTTGCTTTAAGAATGACTTTTAAATGAAATAATTTATTTCAGTAATCAAATGAGTATTCAGTAATCAAATGAAAGTGAGAGATATGAGATTACATAAAAATATTGTTAATAAAGGTAAAAGGAACTTTAACACTTTTGTAAATCCTGTTAGTAAAATTCAAAGAGTTCAACTGATGTCACTTTTTTTACTCCAAAATTTAGGTTTCTCACTGAAGTACTTCTCCCTATAGTAAAGACTGAATTCCAACTGCTTTATGTATACCATCTTGTAGGACCATTTTTACAAAGATTTCAGCAGGAGAGAACTCGATGTATGATAGAGGTAAAATACAATCTGGCATGATTTCTGAAGGATCTGTTTAAGTATCTTTTCCAGTGCTTTTCAAACTGCAGGTCATAAGCATTACTAGCTTAAGAGGATCTAAGAACAGGTTTAGAATTTAGTGTCCCAATAGAGTTTGGTGTGGGATATGTTGATGTGGAGATACAGGAAGAAATTTTCATCATCAAGGTTGCAGAGAAGATTCAAGAATGCAGTACATTTGGGAATTTATAGTACAGAGGGATTACTGAAATCATGGGACTCAGTGATGTCCATCACTTATAACAGAATGTTGAGAAAAAGACAAATGAAACTGAAGGAATACCACAGCAGTTAAAAGACCAGAGTTCAGTTCCTCAGCACCACCTAAAGCAGGAATGGTGACCACATCTGTAATCCAAGCACTTAAGAAGATTGTCATAAATTTGAGGCCATCCTGGGCTACAAAGTGAGTTTAGGGCCAGCTTCGACTACAGACCAAGACCCTGTCTTTAAGAAAAAAAATAGAGAGAGAGAGAGAGAGAGAGAGAGAGAGAGAGAGAGAGAGAGGGAGAGAGGGAGAAAGAGAAAAGAAAATAAGTAAATGAGGTAGGAGTAGAACTCTAAAAGCAGGACCTACCAAACAGAACTGAAAAAATATAATCCAAAAGATCTCTGGAGTTTGTTTATAGCAGAATATAAGAGTATCTAGAAAGGGAATATGCTACGTCCTAATCTGCAAAGAGAGAACTATTGTACAGAAAAACTCTAGATACTGTTCTCTTAGGGATATTTGATAGCACTCTGGATTCCATTATAAATGTATCATATCTCACCTGCTTGTGTGGTAGTGGAGTCCATCTGCATTGTGTTGGATTGCTTTGGCCATTTAAATAATTTTGCATTATTTGTTGAATAGATTGGTGTTGCATTTTATGACATGCTGCTGAACGTAGACCAGTGTAGCACCCATTTAAATTACATGGATCCCATCTGTGACTTCCTGTACCATATGAAGTACATGTTTACTGGCGACAGTGTAAAAGAACAAGTAAGTCAAATTTATTTTACTGTTTTCAATGATGATGGACTTACAAATTTGAGTATCTGATGATAGGCTTTTTTAGTTTGGATAAGTATTTTTATTTTGGTTAATTTTTATTTTAGTGTTGTGAGGTTACAAGGGATAATATTTGAAATATAGTTGTAAAGTAATTATGTCAGAAATCAGAATTAATATTTGGAAAAAACCCTGAGGGTCAAGGGGGTCTTCTTTAGTGACTGTAACTGTATTATGGGGAAACGGTATGGACTAGCCACTAAAAAGGCCAGAGAAGTGTGTTTGGGGTGAGAGAGCTCCTCCTATACCCTGGGGACACTGGACAAATTGCAGCATCAACAGAAGACTACCAGGATGGCCAAGAGACGGACTCTTGAAGATAAGCTTAACAGATTTTCTCCTAAGGACAAAGAATATTTGAGTGAAGTTAAAAAGCTGTGAAAATACTTGGTATATTTTTGATATCTTAAGTGTATATTTAATAATGTATAATTTGAATTCCAAGTAAAAGTCAAAACCAAACTAATTCTGTAGATCAGTGTTGTAGATATGAGTTATTCAAAGAATTTAAAAATGTAATTAATTTGTTTTGATATTTTAAAATGATCAAGTTGTTGGATGTATAAAATTCCCAATGTAAGCTGT
This sequence comes from Ctenodactylus gundi, assembly GCA_004027205.1. Lineage (NCBI taxonomy): Eukaryota > Metazoa > Chordata > Mammalia > Rodentia > Ctenodactylidae > Ctenodactylus > Ctenodactylus gundi. Next base: position 35,103 of record PVKB01004762.1, read on the forward strand.
GTTAGCTTTTGGTATGGCATGACCAGCTAGGTAGATAAGAGTTAATATATGCATATATGTGTATACCTTTGTATGTCCGTACTTCATACTACACACACACACACACACGTATATGTATATACACACTTTTTTTGTTGTTGAAATGGAATGGATTCAAAAAACTTCTTATCCACCCTTCACCACTGTCTAGTTTATTATTTTATGATATGGGTATCTTCTTACTTTCTCCAAAGATAAGAGATTATTCTTCAGACTGAAAATAGATAACTCATTTGACCCTGCCATACTTCTCCCGAAAGAGTTAAAGTCATCATACAAGAGTGATACATATGTACATGTATTTATAGCAGCACAATTTATAATAGCCAAATCTCGAAAGAAGCCAATACAGATGAATGGGTAAAGTGGGTGGACAAATGGGATAAAGAGGGTGTGGTGTGTGTGTGTGTGTGTGTGTGTGTGTGTGTGTGTGTGTGTGTGCGCGTGCGCACAAATACACAGTGGGATACTACTCTGCCATAAAGAAAGACAAATTTGAGTTATTTCTAAGAAAAAAAATGGACCTTGAGATAGTTATGCTTAGTGAATTGAATCAGACACAGAAGGTTAAACATCATTTGGTTCCTCTAGTATGAGAAAAACAAACTACAAAAAAGTAAGAGAAATAGTAGAAAGTAAGAAGAAGCAAGAAGACAAGCTTTGTGGAGACAGAAAGGGGACATGGTAAGGACTGAGGGAGTGGGAAAGGAAAAGGAATATGATATGTAAATAATAATACAAATTTTTCAAAAGATGGGACATTGGAGTTCTCTAGTTCAAGTAATTTTTAAATGTGTTTTCATTTTTTAGGTAGAGAAGATTATCTGTAATTTAAAACCTGCCTTAAAACTTCGTCTTCGATTCATCACACACATTAGCAAGATGGAACCAGCTGCAGTGCCCCCACAAGCGGTTAGCAGTGGGTCTCCAGCACCCCAGACTACTCAGGTGCCCGCATCCTTACCAGGGACGCAGTGAAGCCAGGGTCCCCATGCTGAGAATGGAAACACACTTGCCTTCCAAAGTGGACTCGAGTCCATGAGGTCTAAACGTGCTCATGCCTATATATTGTAGGTATATATAGTGATGTTGTAGGTGCAGCAGTGATGTTCAGACTGTTTTATTTTGATTCAAATATTGAATCTCTTGACACTTTGTAACTCCTTCCTCCCGATTTATATTTTTGTCTCTAAGAGATAAGCTATATGTTGTTCATATTCATCATGTATTAGATCTCTCTACAGAGGTATCTCTGGTCTAAAGACTTTATTCTCAGTCTTTCCTATTTTATCCACTTTTAAACTTTTTTGTTATTAATGGCCTATTCTGTCCTGAAGTATATTATTTTAAAGATATAAGACATGGAAAGTAGTTAGTACAAAATCTTTTGTACATAAATCTCTTTTGTTATAGAGATTTTTATCAAATGAAGAATTCCAGATTTCATTGCATTGCTGGAACAAATAAGATTGCTTATTATTTTTTAAAATTGCTTGAAGACTTTACTGTACATTTCTAAATAAGTAATAATCTCGTAATCTCGTGTTCCTGTCCAGTTAGATTGCCGGTGTTTTGTATTTACTTTGAACTTACTATGTGAAATGAGTGGAAAGGCATATAATAATATATCTAAATGCCTAAAGTTAAGTAAAAACCGTGCTTAAATGGTTGATTCTCCAAGCTCTATTTCTAAAAATAAATTGTTTTTGCTTGTTACACTCTGACTTGGAAGGTGACATTAGTCTTTGAATATTTATAATCTCAAAAATTTTAAGTATTTGTATTAATAATATGGTGTACATCTTGTTTCTTTTAGTTTGTTACATTTTCAGAGATCATTATTAATCCTTGGGGGATAACATCGTTAAAAACTGGAAAACTAGCAGAGTCAGTTTATTAACTGATTTTCTTTAACTGTCTAATTTGAATGAGCATGAGTTCTGTGCCACGCTCCGTGCCGTCCGTGAGTGGGCTAACCCGTGTTCTACATTGGTTTGTGACAGACACTGATGTAAGAATTAAAGTCACTGATTTTTTATAAACAAATAATTACTAAAGCATGCTTCAAATACCTGTTTCTAAACGTATTCCTCCTAGACATTTATGTTCTTCATTATTCATATTATTGCAATTACTAAGTCTTTATTTGCCATGCAAGACCAATTTAAATTTTATATAATTAACTAATTCTGTATTCCAATAATATTCTTAAAATTCTCCAGAAATTTTATTTTAGAAATGATTACAGACACTTTTAACACAGTCTCAAGATAGTTTTGCTGCCTTGGAGAATATATTGTTTTACTTTGAATCTTAGAATGGGGGTATGGCACCAGTATTAAGCATAAAAAGTAAATCAAAAATCATTACCACTTTTTAAAGATACATATATTCTAATTTATTAAAAACGTAATTTTCCCTATCTAGTTTCAAAACCCAGGAATCTGATGTTTCTTGGGTAGGCCTTTTGAGAGACTAATCAGAAACATTAATAGACAAGAGTAATTTTATTTGGGTTTAGCTGAAGGAGGAAAATGCTTTTATATTCATTGTATCCTGAAATTTATTTTTACTGGTAACTTCGTACTGTCTCTGTCAGTAGAGCTGTGCCCCCTGATGGAGGTGCTCAGCACCGCCCCTCTCCAGTGTCGCGTAGCAGTTGCAGCATAGTTAATAGCTCATGTGGTCACTGAATATTTGGAATTTGGAACTGAGTTTTAAATTTTATCATGCTTTAACTATATGTGATGACCATATCAGACAATATATTTTGAGAATCTATCATAATTGCTCTTACCTAAAAATGATGTGATAAAATACTAGTATTATACAGGTCACAGAGATGATTACTTTTAAAATCCTGGGTTACATGTGAAAAATCAGATGGTAGAGGTTCTTTAACATACGTTTTTAAAATCAACACAATGAAAATTCTTTCATGGAGCCACTGCATTATTGGGTTTATTTGGGTCCTTTGTAAATTGGAGAGGGGGAAAGAGTTTGCTTCTCATGTTTTAATTATGGATTGTCCTCATTTCCCCCCCTTTTTCTTTAATATTATTCCTGAGCCAAGGCAAGTTTTCATGATACTTAAGGATTTCAGCTAATATGGTAATTGCAGTGAGTGAAAAGTGGGATATTTCCAAGCCCCAGATTTTAGATGAATTCTAGTGTCAGCAGATTTTGGAAACAAAATTGGTGGTTTGATTTCTCTAGCCCCTAAATAGACTTTGGCAGTGTCTTCCATTTCTCTTAAGGCTATCTGCATAGCAGTCCGTGTGTACAGCGGGATCAAGTGTATCATGCCTAGGGCTGGAGAAATGGCACAGTGGTTAAAGCACTTGCCTTGCCAGCGCAAGGCTCTGAGTTCAATTCTCCAGCGCCAAATAAAGCTAGGCATAGTGGCACATGCCTAAAATCCCAGCACTCAGAGGCTGAGGCAGGGCAATTGTCCTGAGTCCATGGCCAGCCTGGGCTATGCCAGTGAGTTCAGGACCAGCCTGGGCTACAGAGCGAGACCCTGTCTCAAAAGAAAAAAAAAAAAAAAAAAAAAGAATATCGTGTCTAAGGTGTAAAAAAAGTAAAGTAAGATCTGGGGCATAGCTGCCACAAGGCCCTGAGTTCATTCAGTTCTCTAGCACTGTGGAATACAGGCGTGGTGGTGCTCAGAAGCTAAGAAAGCATTGCTAGAAAGCATTGCCATAAATTTGAGGCCACCCTGGGCTATTTAATGAGTTAAAGACCAACCTGGACTACAGAGTGAAACACTATCTCCCCCAAAAGGTAAATAAGTTCATGTAGTGTTAATATATTGAAGATTGCCCTAAGCCTGTTATTATCCCTTTATAGACCAAAAACGAAGAGCCAAAGAGAGTTTTAATAGCTTCCTCAAAGTCAACAATATTTGGGGGATGATGATTTCGCAGACCTGAGAAGTTTTTTAGTACCTTAAACCCTACATATGTGTGTGTATATGTGTGTGTTACATGTATTTAAAACTAAACGGCAAAACCTTATAAAGTTTATTATAAAAATCATCTTTTGAACAACATGGACACATGGTACGTTGCAATTTGGGTATCTTTTTTGGCCTACTAACATCAAGAATCTCAATGCCTGGAGCCTTATACTGGTGTGTGTGTGTGTGTGTGTGTGTGTGTGTGTGTGTGTGTGTGTGTGTCTGCATTAACTGCTAGCACATTTTTTTATTGGCACTAATATATGTTTCTTTATCAAAGGGTTAAGTCTTCTGCCAAATTAGGAAATAAACTTTTTAATTTCACAAAAGTTAGAATTCCTAAATCTTGAACTTCATACCAAGAGAGAATTGGCATAATTTATACTAATTATAAAGACTGAAAGATTTTCTGAAAGAAATCTTTAGGAGAATAATTGTGGGCTTATGTAGATTATTAAATCCGCTAATTTTGTTACTGACTGAGATTTTTGTTTCTACATTTACTTAGGTGGGTTAAGGTAATCAATTGTGGGCTCATGGTTACCCTCCCGAGCAACTCCAAAACAAGCCAGAGTTATTGCCACTGCAGTATTCACTGTTCGAGTGACTTCTTCTGGTGTCTTCCCCAAGGATGGGTTTACTTCCATTATATCTAGCCCTGAAAGTAGCCCTGCAAACAAAGAATAAAGGTAGAAATACAATTAGTGAAGTAAAACAGTAGACATTTTCAAATCAGTATAGATTGACTTAAAAGATTAACTGGTAGTAAAGTGGTGGTGATAGAAACCATTTATTTTGTGCATCATGTGAATTGAAACTTGGTTTTCAAGTGTTAATATATTGAAGGAGTTAATATATTGGAAGTGAAGGAGCCGTGTGTGTGTGTGTGTGTGTGTGTGTGTGTGATATACAAATTTATACTTGCTTCTTTATTACCAATCATTTTTACCTACCTGTCTTATAAATTTCCTCTGTGATGTAGAGACCTTCTCTGTAAGACAGGCCTCCTACAACAGGTGTGCCAGTAGCAGGTGTGATAGATGGGTCGAGTCCATCAACATCAAAACTCAGATGAATTGGCCTTTTCTTTCTTTTAAGAGTGAGAAAGGAATTCAGTTTAGAGTTGGTAGAATAATAATTAGGAGACAAATGTCTTGTTTTATAAAAAGGAGCAACTCATTGATGTTCCGTGAGTATACTTAGACTTTATTAACAACTTGCATTAATTATCATTAGGAAGCCCTTGTGTTTCATACACAAGCACACATGTGCAAGAACATCATACCTTCCTAGTAGGTAGCTGAACGTTTCTTCCATCACCTTTCCAATTCCCAGTTTATCCACTTCTGTCATTGAAAAATACTTAATACCCAGGGTTTTCACAATGTAGCTATAAAAAGATTTTAAGATAATCTACAGTTAGTCAACCCAACTCTTCCTTACAATTTTCTTCTAAAGAGAGGTATTATAAAGTATATAAAATTTTAAGTTCTGCAAACTATGTGTGTATAGTTGTATTTATTTTTAAAGCAGGTCAAATAAATGTAAATGGTTTGAATATATATGTCAGTGTACATTAATACATAAGTATGCATGCATACGTCTTGCCTTTTAAAAAATAACTTTCTTATAGATTTGGCCAGTAAACATACCTAGCATACATAAGAATGAAAATAAAGGCAAGTCCTATATAGGAGTAAACTTACTGTTCGCCAGGGTCCACATCTCTCAAGCCAATGTACACAATATCCTTGGCAGAAATGCAGGGGGTCACCCAGGAGAACCCTGGCACCTCGGGCATCTACAATGGCAGTGTTAATGTTTAGTTTGTGTGTTTCCCTTGAGCAAATCCTGTAGTAACATTAACAGCACTTGTTGGGTTGCACGTATCATATTTTTTGTATGTCGATTTGCAAGAAATCATTTTAAAGTAAGACTAAATCAGAAAAGGGATGCCTGCCTTCCTGGTGGTCTCACTGTTTTCGGGCTTACCAACCCCACCTGTGGCCCAGACCCGCACGGAACACCTAACAGCTTTTACCTCTGCTATGCCCATGCCTGCTGGGTGGTTTAGCAGCACCGTAATGGAAAGGACTAAGGGTGCTTCCGTTACATGATAGCTCCCTTCTCTTTCTGAGTGAGGATACCCTTAGTAGCTGAGAGGAAACTGTCAGGACCTTTGGTTGCTTTTGATATCATGTAGAATTGACATCTGCTTTGTCCTGGAGCTGTGCTTGAGAGTCTCCTCCACATGCTAGCTTGAAATTTGTACAAATTAGAAGCCTACCTTTGGTTCCTAGTTCAAAAGATATTACTTCTGAGCATGTAACATAAGGATGTTTGAATCCCCTTCAGTTGTCATGAAGGCCTGTGTATTGCAACTAAAATCAGTAGAAGGTATTTTTTATGGATAAACTATAATGTAGCCTTAATCTGGAACTTTTAATCATGTTGAAAAGCTTCTAGGGAGCAGGGATAAATTTCTTCCTATAGGATTTAGATAGGCACATCCTGTAGTAAATGTTATGGATGAAGTCATAAACTGTTTAAAAACTCTTACGTTGAAGAGTCTCCACGATGTAGAGAAAACACTAACAAAAAGGCTGGGTGACAGATAGCGGGAAGAGACAGAAACTAGGTGGGAGTCTGGCCCTTGCTTGGTGGTGTGTTTGGTATACAGAGTCTCGGGCAAGCTGGTTATCCTTTGAAACTGCTGACGTGCTTTAGAAGATTACTGTGTCTCACTGAAGGGTAGTTTAAGAATCTCAAGGGAAAGTAGATGACCCTCTGCATCTGTGGACTGCAGCCACAGACAGGTGGATTGAGAATGCTCTTAGACCTGTCACAGCTTAATTTGTGCTAAACATTTACATAGGTGTCCCTGTAATCCCAGCACTCGGAAGGCAGAGGGTTGCCATGCCTTCCAGGGCTGCATAGTGAGCTCAGGACCAGCCTAGAAAACAGCAAGACCCTGTCTCAAAAAAAGAAAAGTAGAGATTCTTATTCTTGTCACTGTTCCCTAAACAATACGGTGTAGCACTTGTTGGCAAAGCATTTATATTGTAGTAGGTGTTGTAAGTAACCTAGGCTGATTAAAAAGCATATAGGAGGATATGAATAGGTTATATGCAAGTAGATTGCTACTTTATATAGGGGATTTGAGCATTCATAAATCTTGGTATCCACTCTGGATCCTAAAATCAATTCCTCCTGGATACAAAGGCACAACTATATAGAGTCTGTTTGCAAACTTTTGAGTAAAGTTGAGGATAGAGTCTTACCACCTTCCTTGGGTATAGGAAAAAAAATGTTTGACATTACTCCCAAGAATAAGGTGTTACGAGGTGCTTCCTATTCTCAGTTTCCGGCTTCTCGCAAGTGCTTCTGTTTTTGTTCTTGTTTCAGTAGCAGTGCCAACCAGCCTCTTACCTTTCCCTTTAGTTCCTTCAGAAGGAAAGACACAGGCTGTCCATGCAGGTTCCCGGTATTGGTCGTCACTGGAGTGTTGATATCCGTGTGAGCATCGACCCAGATGACACCGAGGTCAGGGTGGACCCTGGCATGGCCACAGATGCTTCCGATTGCCAAACTTGGGGGGGAAAAGTGCGTGAACATCACGTTGGCAGTGTCATTGCATGCATCATACTATTAGCTTCTTGACGTGCCTGCTTTATTTTCCTTTAAGTCCAAATGGTTTCAGTTTAAACATTACAGTGTGATAATTGCAACAGTAGGGAAGACATAGCTTATACTTAGTGCTTCCTAATAAGTTATAATTATTTGATAGTTTACTAAGGTTTGTAATAAAATCACTAATTATAACTTAACTAATAATAAATGTGTATCAAATCACTAGCCATACGAATTCTTCTGTGCGAAATGCCGTCCAATGTCTACAGTTAATCTGGCTCCTTCTGTTAGGTACCTTATTCTCTCAAGTGAACTATGACAAGTCCTTCAATTTTCCTGAAAATGCAAAGCTTTGCAGTTGGGGAGCGTGACTCAGAGAGCCAGCGGTTGCGACTGCGAGTGGCATGTGCGTCCTGCTCTTCACAGGAGGGTAGATCCTCCTGCCTGTACTCCTGCCTGGGCCGGACATCAAGAGTCCATCCCAGATACTCCAAGTACGTTGCCAGGATGGACAGTGTGCAGGTGCCTTTCACAGAAGTGAAAAGATGAGGGACTCACTCTAGGTCGCTGTGTCTTCCCACTCGTCACCTGGAGAACTAGGAGCTATCAGATTCCCTTTCCTCATCATTTTGTTCCACTGAGACAGGGTCCCACCCTGTCGCCCAGACTTCTCAACTCACTGTGTAGCCCAGGTTTGTCTAGAACTCAGAGCAGTCCTCCTGCTTCAGCCTCAGGAATGCTGGGACCGCATCCTTATTTTTATCCATGTTTGCACTACACAGTCACTTGAGCTCGGGGCCCTGGTTCAGACACATTGCCTCTCTGTGAGGTTGCCGTGCCCTGAAATCCTGATACAGATTATTGATCTCAGTGGTTTTTTCAGGATTCTTCTCATTTGCCACTCTTAAAATTTCCACCTACCACAGTTTTTCCTTGTAAGAAAGAAAGTGAGCCCCGGTTGCAGAATTGTAGCTTTATGACCAAAGTACTGATGACAGCGGGCTTTCCAAGAGGAAGCTGAGGAGTGCGCACCCCTTGGCTGTCACCAAGAGCCGCAGGAACACCATTCTTGTTTGCTCCTCTGGTAACTTTACCCTTGAGAGCAGTCAAAAGATTCCATGCACAAAAATCACCGTTGCCACACTAATAAATTTGGAGAATAACCTAGGTATCTGTCAATATGATACATGTAGTGATCTAATTCCTTGATGAAGATTATGCAGCAGTCAATAATGATGCTTATGGTTGTGTGCATACTGTGAATTAACAGAAAAAAACTACGGTAGATTAAGGACAAAAGGCAGAACATAAAACACACGCACACACACACGCACGCACGCACGCACTGAAAGAAAGGTTTCATAAAGGAAAGGTGCCAGCCAGGCTTTTAATTCTGGTTGAGTTGAGTTGTTATGGAAGTATAATTTCTTCATTATTTCTTTTTTCTTTGTGTGTGCATGTGTGTGTGTCTGTGTTTGTGTGCATACTTGCTCCCAAATATAATGGATGATATGCCTTTTTTTTTTTTAAACTTAGGTAGTCCAGACTGGTTCTGAGCTCACTCTGTAGCCCAGGCCAGCTTTAAACTCACCTCTATCTCACTCTATCTCAGCCTCCCAGCCTGTTTGGATTACAGGAGAGCGCCACCACGCCCAGCTTATGTGATGCTGGGGAATCGAAGTCAGTGCCTTGCCCCCATTAGGCAAACACTGTAACCACTGTGCTATGCCCTCAGGTCTCACATACTTTTAAATTGTTAACCCAAGCGAGATATACGTATTCGTAGTAATTAAGTAGAATAAACTGAATTTCTCCATGCTTATTAAGAAATGTGAACTACATTCAATATTCTGTTCAGATCCACTCACATTGCATGTATTTTCTCCTGTCATAAAAATACTGTATGACTTCAGATGGAACTAAGTCTGTTTCCATAATAAAGTGACCTGGAAAGTGCTTAAAGGCAGGATAATAGTGTAAGATATCGCTCTGTCCCTGTGCGCGTGTCCTCTCTGCTTACGGTGTGAGTTGCGCTTCCCTGTGCCTCTCGCACCCCCGCCCCAGGCACACAGCCACAGCACAAGACCTGTGGTCTCCGCCCAGCACCACGCTGACTCTCCCGTTCTTCTGGACGTCGGCCACCACACCCGCCAGCTGCTCGGTGGCCTTTCCCACAGTCCTTGGGTTCTTCACAATTCGAAAGGGACTGTCATTAGGGACGTCAACGAAGGACAGGTCCCCGTAGTCTTTCACATCACACTCTACAATTCAAAGTTTCAAGTTATTAAATAAAAACATTGCGGGTACATCTGTGATTATACCAAATGTTCAGAATAAGTGTATTTTTAAAGCATAAATAAAAAGGAAAGTGGAAATCATATGTGCTTTAGCCTGACATCCCTCTCCCGACCCTCCCTGGTACGTGGTGTGTGCCAGGCTCCCAGGAAGCATTTCTTGGCTCAATCCAGTTAGACAAGGCATGAAAATAAGACAACTGGTAACTTTTTAGTTTGGCCCTAGTAAGGGACAATGCTGTCTTCGTCTCTGTCCCTCCTCTCTCGTGTGCTTTGTGTCTTTCTGTAATGAGCACCTTTCACTTTTGTGATAAATATTTATATGTCCAAAAGAAAATGCACTGGTGTTTTTATTTCTTCTGAGTCTCAGTGATCCTTGATTTTGAACTAATCCACCACTTGCTGAAACAGTTCAGCTCGCTCCTGTTACCCGCTTTGTGATTGTGATGTCAGTTAACCTGCTCAGTACTGAGTCTCACACTTCAGAGAATGCAGAAAGTAAAAGCCTTCATTTCTGTACTTTTTTTTTAAGAAGAAAAATTTGCAGGTGACTCAAAATTCCTAAGGACCTGAGTATGCTTCCTAAAAAGCTCTGGAAAAGGCTTGAAAACTAGAACTTTGGGGTAGGGGCATGGCTCAATGGTTAAAGGGCTTGCCTGGCGTGCACAAGGCCATGGGTTTGATTCCCCAACACCACATAAAAATTAGGTGGACATGGGGGTGCACACAGGTAATCCCAGCACCTGGGAGGTGGGCAGCTGATACAGGAGGATCGCTGTGAGTTTAAAGCCA